>JAQIXY010000131.1:0-11711 GCA_034699165.1 Adoristes ovatus | reverse complement strand
TAATGAGAGAAAAGTAAGATTTAATTCATTTTGAATTTCAAAATATACTATAAATGTAATAATCCGTTAATTACAAGCGATTTAGAAATATATAATACTTTTATAATATTATTAAATGTTTCAATAGTTGTGTTGCTTTGCGTTTATATACAGTTCAATGCTTTTAAATGGATTTAACAATAATTATTTGATAAAATAAATTCAATCAATTAATTAATAAACTTCTCAACAAAATATTTGCAAAATATATAATATAAGCCTTTATTTGTCTACAATTTCGTAGCACTTCTTAGATGTGTTGCCCATTGTTCTCAAATGTATCTTCAATTTTGAACTTTTGTCTCCACTTTCAGAATCTATTAATCGAATAAATTATAAAAATATTGATTTTAAGGAATAGCATAAATGTAATGGAATTGTTGGAATACAAAACCTATTTCGCGTTCATTTGTATTGTTTGAGCCATTAATTGATTTTCTTGAGTTCATTGGAAGGATCAGAAGTCTGGGTTGAGTCAGATTAGGCAAAGTTTGGTAATGTTTTCCAATCATATCTTCATTGATGTTGTGATTATTCATTAAATGATATTTCATATCGTTTTCATAAATTGAGTGATAGGAACAGCCGTGACATTTGTAGATACTGTACCCGATATGAGTGACCGAGTGCTGTAACAATTGGTTCAGATTCATGAAGTCTTGTGTCAGACATAGAGTACAACGAAGTGACTTAAAGTCTGCGAACTCTTTGATCTTTTCCTCCACACTATTCGGTAGAATTAGATTCGTTGACGGATTGGACGACAGGTTTGAGTTATGATTTGGCAGAACTCCTGATTCCAGAGTCGAACCTATATCTGACTGACTCTGAGAATTGAAATTACATTTCTTCGATAATACACTAGAATGTGAGGAACCATTCGTCTCATGCGATGGCATTGAATTCAATTCACTCTCAATTTCCAATCTTTTTCGACAACTCTTTTCGTGACTTTTCTTCGCCTAAAACAGACATTTAATGAAAAGTTAGAGAAATTAAATGAAATTCAATTCAACACAAAAATATCCCAAAATCTCAATCCTTTGAAACCAACAGTTTGTTGGAATTTAATTTATAATAGTATGCAAACTAACCGGTGCCCAATTAAATACTGATCCACAGTTATAAACACAGGAGGAGTTGATTCGCGGCGCATGTCTTTCGGTTTGTTTGGAACTCTCTATCGAACGACTATTGGATTTGTTTTTATTTTCACAACTCTTTGGTTTTGCATTTGTTTGGACCTCTTCTTCAATGTCTTCGTCACTCATGTCTTCGACTTCGGAACTGTTTTCACTGCTATTCGTAGAATAGGCTCTTCTTTTCATAACTTCTTTTAAATTGTTTGCCTGTGTTTTGGTTCGTTTGTGTATTTGTATCAAATGTCGCGTCGCATTCGACAGTTGTTTGAATGCTAGTGAACACAAAGGACAGGGATATACGAGTCGGTTAGACGAATGAATGGTTTTCATGTGAACTCTCAGTGTTTTTATTGATGTGAAGATTGAGTCACAGATATCGCACTTCACTTCTAAACAATCATTTCCCAGACTTTCATTATTTTCATTGATATCACAATCAATGGGCGGAAGGATTTCCTCAACCCTTTGCCTTTTGATTGACTGACTGTTACTCAAATGTTTCGCGTCTTTAAACAATTCAGTTATGATTTGTTTTTTGTTCAGTTTATTAATGTTTTGATTACAACTATCGATGAGTTCAATGGTTTGTACGCTTTGAAACACAGCGTTTGGATTAGTCTTAATTGCGGTCAATTGGAGTTCCAATTGATTACAGTCTTCTTGTTTTTGTTTCTCGACTTCAACTTTTTGAACACAATTTTCAATGAATTTTCGTTTTTGTGAATCAATAGATTGGTCTTTATTTGGATTAACATTTTCTGACGAACTAATTGTGACCGAACTCGAAGCGGGAGAAACCATTTGGATTGCAGAGGCCGTTGGGGTCTCAGTCTCTACCTCTTGGCCCTTATCTTCATTGGTCTCATTAGGAACCTCTTCGTCTTCGAGATCATTGTCGTCACAATTGTCTTCTTCTTCGTCATTGAACTGGACGTGAGTCGACTCGAAGAGAAGCATTCGTTCGCAGAAATGGTTTTTACAATAAATGCGTTTATGAGCCAAAAAATTGGCTAAACTTCGGAACAAATTCGTACATATTTTGCACTCATATATAATATTGCATTCATTTAATATCAAATCCTTTACTTCGAGTGTCGAATCCTTAATGCAATGAAGGATTTGTCGGACATTCTTTACGCCCAAATTGATTGGTTCGCGAGTTAGCGAATGGTCGACACAACCACTCGGGAGGCGAACATCGTTTTGACCACTTTCTGGACCCGACTCTCCATTCTTTGAAATTCCACTGAAATTTAGCACTGGTTTTGTTGACTTTGAGCCATAGCCAGTGTTTATGGCACTAGTCTTCGCACCTGAAGGTTGTGATAATGCTTTGACTGTCTGAACGACCGATACTTTATTAGTATTTTTCTTCGTTTTCTTATTCTTCGCCATTCTATGCAATAAATAAATGAAATATAAATAATAATAATAATAATAATAATAATAATAATAATTGTATTAAATGTCAATCAAATGCGTTGTTTAATGAGTGACGCATTCAAGTGAATGCTATTGCCATCCGTTCACCACTGCCTCAAAGGCTGAGCACATCTTTGATTTACTCTCGACTAACACTTTATTATCCATTCATTTCAATTCAAATCATACATTGGATTCTATTCTTTCAATTAATGGCAAAAAAGTCTTCAATTTTAATTGCATTTAATGGAATTAATTGCAATTAAAAGACAGGATTTAAGGCTATAATAGAATGGCTTTAAATATTGTCCTAATTATAGGCAACACTTCGGACAACATTAGACACAATTAATTGGTTAGACATGTGTTGGACAATGTGTTGGGAGTGTTAGTGCGGACATAGCATACCTTTAATTGTATGTTAATTAGAAACAACAATATTATCGATCATCTTATGCTTAATAGCTATTCACATACAATACGGACAATAAAATGCGAAAAATCTTTTTTTAGAGTTGTTTTCACTCATAGATTGCGATACAATCGATGTGTTATTGCGTTCATTGCATTCAAAAGTCAATACTTTCAAAGCAAACAATAATACAATTCATAAGAAGTTATTAATTAATTTAAAGTTAATTTTGATTTAATAAACAATTTTAATACTAATCGATAAACTGCGGCACAAGTGATGAGTAGTATAACAACAGTTCCACATCCGGGAGCTCTGGTCAGTAAGAAGAAGAAGGCATTCATTGGTTCGTATCATTTGATTAGAATATAATAAAATATTTATTATTTATATATATCGATATTTATAATTTATTAACAGGACTGCCGGCGCCACTGGGCTATGTGGCCGGTGCGGGAAGAGGGTATGCACAGGTAGATTAACTCTTAAACTAATTTAATGATTATAATTCTCCTGTAATAGAGCCACGGGTTTCACCACCAGAAGCGATATCGGGCCGGCCAGGGATGCCAGTGATGTACCGTAAGTGACTTAAGAATTTAATTGGAGTGCAGACAGGGATGGAGAAGGTTTCAGGGGGTATACCCCTGACAATTCTAACATTACGTTAGTGGACAATGTGTAGATACAATGTGGTCAAAAACCCGAATACCCCTGTCGTCGAGGTCCTCCCCATTCCTAACTACATGTAATGATTATTTAATTTATTGTTATCCCTCTCCTCCCTGTCCAGTGATGACAGACACGCGCCGCCAAAACCTAAAATTGTTAAAAAGCCCGGAGAGAAGAAGGGGGACGAAGAGGAAGAGGAGGAAGAAGACCTGAATGACTCGAATTACGATGAGTTCAACGGTTACGGCGGAAGTCTATTTAGTAAAGACCCGTACGATAAGGACGACGAAGAGGCGGATCAGATATACGAATCAATTGATAAAAGAATGGATGAGAAGCGTAAGGAATACCGAGAAAACAAATTGAGGCGAGAGTTAGAGCGCTATCGACAGGAAAGGCCTAAAATACAACAGCAGTTCTCGGATCTCAAACGAGACTTGGCTTCAGTAACAGAAGACGAGTGGAAAACAATCCCCGAAGTGGGCGACGCCAGGAATAAGAAGATGCGTAACCCTCGGGCAGAGAAGTTCACTCCCGTTCCCGACTCTATACTGTCCCACAACTCATCAATAGGTACGGGAGAAAGTGTAGTGTCAATCGATCCGAGAACTGGACTAAAAACTCCAATGACTGGCGGGACTACAACTGGTCTGTTGACTCCGGGCAATCTGGATCTGCGCAAAATAGGTCAGGCGAGGAATACTCTGATGGACATCAAACTAAATCAGGCCTCAGATTCGGTGAGCGGACAGACAGTTGTCGATCCAAAAGGCTATTTAACTGATATGCAGTCAATGATTCCAAGTCATGGCGCAGACATCAGGTATTTAATTAGAATTCATTTCAATTCATAAAATCTTCAAATTGTTTCAAATTTTAATTATTTTAATAGTGATATCAAAAAAGCGCGATTACTCTTGAAATCAGTTCGAGAGACGAACCCAAACCATTCGCCCGCTTGGATAGCGTCGGCCCGACTCGAAGAAGTGACGGGAAAACTACAGACGGCTCGTAATCTCGTTATGAAAGGATGTGAAATGTGTCCCAATTCTGAAGACGTTTGGTTAGAGGCGGCGCGACTCCAACCCGCGGACTTAGGCAAGTCTGTTATAGCACAAGCTGTCCATCAAATCCCTACTTCGGTTCGCCTTTGGATCAAAGCAGCAGAACTGGAACAGGAAGTGAAGGCAAAGAAGAAAATATTCCGCAAAGCATTGGAACAAATTCCTAATTCTGTTCGATTGTGGAAAGAATCAGTAGAATTGGAAGAACCAGAAGACGCGAGAATACTATTGAGTCGTGCAGTCGAGTGCTGTCCCTCTAGTGTTGAATTGTGGTTAGCTTTGGCCCGATTGGAGTCGTATGAAAACGCCAGACGAGTACTGAATAAAGCGCGAGAAAACATTCCAACGGATAGACAAATTTGGATAACAGCGGCTAAATTGGAAGAGGCACAGGGCAATAACACAATGGTCCAAAAGATCATTGACAGAGCTATCTCTTCATTGGCTGCCAATGGCGTCGAAATAAATCGCGAGCAATGGCTCAAAGACGCGATGGAAACAGAAAAATCAGGTTCTGTACTGACCTGTCAGGCAATTGTCAGCGCTGTCATTGGCTATGGTATCGATGACGAGGACCGGAAGCATACGTGGCTCGAAGATGCCGAGAACTTTGCAAATCAAGAGGCGTATGAGTGCGCCCGAGCTATATATAGTCACGCGATTAAGACATTCCCCAACAAAAAGTCCATTTGGTTAAGGAGTGCTTACTTTGAGAAAAATCACGGAAACCGACAAAGTCTTAAAAATTTACTCCAATCAGCCGTTCAAAGCTGTCCACAGGCAGAGGTGCTGTGGCTGATGGGCGCCAAATCTGAGTGGATGACCGGTAATGTGCAGTCGGCCCGAGAGATACTTTCGCTCGCATTTAAAGCTAACCCCAACAGTGAGGAGATATGGTTAGCAGCGGTTAAACTCGAATCAGAGAACGAGGAGTACTTGAGGGCCAGGAAGTTGTTGGCCAAGGCACGACAAAGTGCGCCCACAGCTCGTGTTGTGATGAAGTCGGCCAAACTGGAGTGGCAGTTGGGAGACCTTAACGCAGCTAAAACACTCCTCGAACAAGGGGTCAAAGAATACCCCAATTATTCCAAGTTGTGGATGATGTCCGGCCAAATTGCACAGCAGGAGAACAAAGTGGATGTGGCCAGGGATGTCTTTCATAATGGGCTTAAAAACAACCCTACATCTGTTCCCCTTTGGATGCTTTTATCTCGACTCGAAGAGAGCAGTGGAGCTCTGATTAGAGCGCGTTCTGTATTAGAAAAGGCGAGACTTCGGAATCCCAAATGTCAAGAGTTATGGTTAGAGTCGATCAGAATTGAGATGAGGGCCGGCAATAAAGACATAGCTATGCCAATGATGGCAAAAGGTTTGTATCAGTTATTTCTATTAATATTGTTATAGCCTATTATAATTATATTGAAATTTGTTTTTAAACATCTTATAGCCCTTCAGGACTGTCCTCAAAGTGGTCTTCTCTGGTCTGAAGCAATATTTATGGAAAATCGTCCGCAAAGGAGAAGTAAAAGTGTGGACGCATTGAAACGATGTGAACACGACTCCAATGTATTGCTCGCCTGTTCTCTACTCTTTTGGACAGAAAGAAAACTGAATAAAGCGCGCGAATGGTTCAACAGAACCCTCAAAATAGAGCCCGATTTGGGTGACTCCTGGGCTTACGCTTATAAATTCGAACTCATTCACGGAACACATGTACGCATTGCTCAGAAATTCATATTTTTAGTTATTGTTAATCTAATTTCACATTATTATTGTCTTTTAGGAACAACAGGAAGACCTGAAGAATAGATGTGTATCAGTAGAGCCCAGACATGGAGAGCACTGGTGTGCCGTCTCTAAGGATGTCCGCAATTGGAGACTCAAAACAGAGGATGTATTGGAGCGAACGGCTAATCGCCTGTCGATTCCCGTCTAATCAGTAATAAACTATAGTTCGGCCAAACCTTCTATTCTTTTAGAATATCAGACAACTATCAGAAAAGTAATGGACTCTAAACGAGACCACAAACCAAATAATAATTATTGTTGAAATATATGTTCACATTTTCTGTAAAAACATATTAATTATTGTTCATTAAATCATTGATTCATTGACTCAAATTGTATTTAAATAAAACAACAAATCCATGGATGTCGAAGGGGGTGGGGTGAGGGTGGGGTCTTATCTGAGGAATTATTTATCTAATTCTATTGTGGAATATTCTATCAAGCAATATACATTTATATATATATTCAAGCAATATACATTTATATATATATTCAAGCAATATACATTTATATATATATTCAAGCAATATATATATATATTCGTCAATTCCTTCTGTCTGTCTGTCGGGTTATTTAAGAATTTTAAAAAATTAGCAAAAATTGAAAATAAAATATTTTACAGAAATTCAAATGCGATTTCATATGTATTTGCAATAATAGACAGAACAGTAAAGACAGTTTAGACAAAATACATAATTATCTTTCAACAGAATAGAAATATGAAGAATTCAAAGAGCAATGACGACAGCAGTGGTTCGAATAAAAATGCGAATCAAATAGGAATGACTCCGACTAGAAGTCCATCTCTAGAGTCGACGGCGTCTATCTCTGGGGCCACAACCGGCCGCTTCACTACTGGACGAGGCTCTTCCGATAGTCGGCCGGTCACCACATTCGGTAATAATCTACACGACTCGGTGGCGATCATCATATGGTGTTCTAAGCATAAGAAGCTGGCACTGAGACGAATCAGTGCTTCTAAGGGCCTTTGGTTTCCATTCGCACCCGTGGCCAGAGGTCAGTCGTGGTATGACAGTGCCATCATTCTACTCAAAGATGCACTGCGTGTGAACAGTGGCGGTACTCAAAACAAGACTTACCTGGGCTTCTCTGCGCCCCAACTCCTCAATGTATTTCGCCTACAAATGCCAGTCCTCTATGAGTTCATAGAACGGGTTCTTTTTATGGTGGAACTGACTCACGACTCTAAATACCCGACCAACTGCTGCGAGAATTCAAAACAAGGTTTGAATTGGTTTACTGCCGAACAGTTGGCGGCCAAAGATCTTTGGGGACCCGAACCCAAACTTTTTGTCGAC
This sequence comes from Adoristes ovatus, assembly GCA_034699165.1. Taxonomy (NCBI): domain Eukaryota; kingdom Metazoa; phylum Arthropoda; class Arachnida; order Sarcoptiformes; family Liacaridae; genus Adoristes; species Adoristes ovatus. The sequence continues at coordinate 3,853 of JAQIXY010000131.1, read as the reverse complement.
GCTATTCTCGTCGATCGCATACAAAGAGTGGAGAACTTTAACGAATTCACTGTAAGGGATGCCCTGAAGTACGCACCCCTTTCCCACACCCCGAAGACATATCAAGAAGAGTTAGTCAAATGCGGACATTTCGAAGAGAACGACATTCTGCTAGTGTTGGGCGAATACATTCAGCACTCGTTCCCCGCACAGTACCTGACGCTGTCATCTTTCATCGACTACATGACAAAACTGGGTGTTCCAGACGTGACCACAAGTAATGGAGAAAAGGAAGCACTCTTCAGGTCCTTCGCATTGAATCAAAACTATGTGACATTCAATGACCTACTCCTAGGGCTATGCGCTCTCGATAAAAGTACGCCACACGGAGGCCATACCGGAGAGCTAAGAGCCTATTATCTGTTCCGCTATTACAACAAAAGCGGTGACACTCAGGGTCTGGACTACGAGGACATGAAAACACTGACTCGAGATATACTGAAACAGAAGAACGGATCCGCAGATGAAAACCAAGTGGAATCAGAAGTCAAGGCTAACTATCAGTCAATTGGAATTGGCGTTAATAACAGAATAGATATGAAATTATTCGTCAGAAGTATTGGCGAACGTAAACTTAGAGGAACTGCAAATCTGTTTCGCTCCCAATTCCCTCCTCTGCAGCGCATCCGAAACAAGAGGTGCTATCAATCGATACAATTGTCGCAAATGCAGGCCAACACCACTGCCGTCGGGGCTAAGATGCAGAAAGTAAAGGGTACGTGTGCTCGATGTCGACAGAAGAAATACACATTGGCTTCACATACCGTTCGGTTGTCCAAAGATGGAGTCATTGTTGACCCGCAAGAGGTCCGCAACCAATCGGACGTCAAGCAAATGGCCAGAGGTATGCGTCGACTCTCCGATTCTTGTTTTAACGGCGCAACCAATGCTAATGTAATTCTTGAGAATCTCCGTTCTTTCGCCAATTCTGGAGCGGTTCCAGGTCTGAGCAATACTAGTGGTAACAGTGGGCGCACCGATGCATCCACCTGTTTGTGGGCCAATAAGAACTCTCGAACTTCATTAGTCGACAACATCTTTAAGCTGTTGAATGAAGTGGAAGTGATATTAAAAAAGGAGGAAAGAATTATTAAAGTCTGTTCCCCTGTCTTTGTCTTGGGTGACATTCACGGAAACTTCAGGGACCTTATGATATACGAGCGCTCCCTATGGAAAATGGGTCCGACATGTGTTGCGGCAAACTTTTTATTTCTTGGCGATTATGTGGACAGAGGGGACCACAGCGTCGAATGTATTCTATACCTGTTGTGCCACAAAGTCCTCTGTCCAGAGAAGTATTGGCTATTGAGAGGCAATCATGAGTTAAGAGGAGTTCAACAGGCGTTCACATTCAAGAACGAGTGCTCAGAAAAGTTCGGCTCAAAAGTTGGCCAAACAGTATGGGATGCATTCAACAAAGTGTTTGACTATTTGCCTATCGGTGCCATTATTGATGACAGTATATTCTGTGCACACGGAGGTATTCCTACGACAAGTACAAAAGTAGAAGAGTTGTTAAAAATACCCGTTCCTATGGATGAGCCGGAAAATAAAAGTCCGCCCGCCTGGCAGATGCTCTGGAATGATCCCGTCACCAATCAGGAATTCAATGACTACCGGGATCTGTTGAAAGGACAGGAGGCCAAGTACAACCCGGGATATCTGCCCAACACCAAGAGAGGCACTGCCTTCTACTTCTCAGAAGAGGCACTCCAGAAGTTTCTGGCGGCCAATCAGTTATCGCATGTCATTCGAGGCCATGAAGTCATCCCCAATGGCTATGCCTTTCATATGGGAGGCAAATGCACGACAATCTTCAGTAGTTCCAAATACTGCGGGGGTCTCAATGAGTCGGCTTGTATTCTAGTCAACGATGAGAAGATCAGAATCATTAAAATCGACACCAATTGAGACAAAAGACTAAATACACAAAAATTACAACAGATTTAGTACAGAATTACACCAAAAACTATATATCAAATTAATTGTCTGCTTATCTCTCAATCATCAAAATCAATATTAAAGTCAATCAATTGCTCCATAAAATTCTTTTCTTTAATATTGGAAACTCTTTTCTTTATTGACTATTGAAACACAATATCTGTCAATAAATGCTTTATAATGCTATGAAATGAACTAATTATGTGATTAACTGAATATAATATCGATTATATTAACCCGTGGACAGACTTTGGGGTATCGGTCAAAATGACCAAAATGTGGGCATTAGTTGTTAGGTTTTAAATACTTATTTTTGACCAGTGACTGTCATTGACGATAGGGGGTAATATTTTCGACAGTTCTACAGAATCGCATCAAATTTTCCAAGAATTTAACAGAATCTAGCTTAATTCTGCAAGATTTTAACATAATTCAACAAAATTCTTATTTCAACTTTTAATTTTAATCAGGGATGCAGAAGGTCCTTGACGACAGGGAAGAAATTTTTATCTCCGCTTCGCAGAAGCTTGGAGATTATAGACGGTACCTTTTTTCCCATCAACGGGAGGGGACAGATACCTTCTTTACTACCAACGGGAGTAGGCAAGTATCTTTTTTACTGTCAATGAGAATGGACAGGAACCTTCTTTACTATCCACAGTAGGGGACAGGTACCTTCTTAACTATCAATGGGAGGGGACAAATACCTTCTTTACTATGAACCGGAGGGACAGGTATCTTCTTTAGTATCAACGGGAAGGGCAGTTATCTTATTCACTACCAACGGGTCATACTACCTCTCTGTAAAGCATAACTAATCACGTTACCCCTTCCTCCTTTACAAACTAAACTATTCAACTTATCCCCTCAATTAGGCTTAAATATATACACATTAACCAACCCTGCGGTAAAGCATAAATAATCACGATACCCCCTATCCCTCGACAAAGCTAAAAAATTCAACTGATCCACGCCAATTAGGCTTTAATATATTAACATTAACCAACCCTGCAGTGAAGCATAAATAATCACGATACCCCACCACCCTCGACAAAGCTAGACTATTCAACTGATCTCCTACAATTAGTCTCCTTTATATGAACATTAACCAAACCTACGGTAGAGCATAACCAATCATGTCACCCCTCCCTCGACAAAGCTAAATCATTCAACTGATCCCCTCAATTTGGCTTAATTATATAAACATTAACCAACCTTAGTGGAAAAGCATAATAAAATGTTCACATTATTATACTTAAATATCAACGTAACCCCAAACTTGAAGAGAATTAAAAATTACTAATATTAAGTCATGAAACGCAGATAAAAATATCAATGGTTCATTGATACCCGCTTCCCTTATTTTTCCTAACTTTCCCAAAATCCAGGAGGAATATCGACGATTTTCTAAATCAGGGAGGGATTTTAGGCTCCTCCCCCCATTGGCTACCCCTGATTACGTCTATGGACAAGGTGTAGGTACAATGGCTAATTTTGTGAGAAAAACCGCAATTTTACCCCCACCTGACCCGGGGTTACATTACTTAACCTAATGGTTGGACTCTCACTACAAATACTTTTAATTATTGTTTTAAAAACGAGAGAAATCTTAAATAAGTTCTAATGTTATGCCTAATCAGCCCTTAATTTCAAGGTTTGGCTAAATTATATAAAATGACATGGATTTTAGAGTATTCTTTTCAGGACTAGTGTTAGTGTCGGTTAAGATATAACCCTTTGTCTGAATCACAACTTCGACTCTATTATTGGTCTCGAGTTTGTCTGTCGTCTGAGAGATAGAATGAATGAATGGTAACAATGATTGCATTCAAACCATTCAAAGCATGCATTCAAACAATTAAATTACAAATGT
>JAQIXY010000130.1:0-11713 GCA_034699165.1 Adoristes ovatus | reverse complement strand
ACATTTAACTGATTAATAGTCGCAAATCGTTTAATAGATTAAAACTTAAGACCCCTTCAGTTCTATTTCCTACAAAACATGATTACAGTTGTGATAATTTGAATGTCATTTAAATGGTTGATATGAGTAAAAGTAAAGAGTGACCGAAATTGCACTGTTCCACGTGTGGGATTCGAGACAAATATTTCCACTTCTTCTCACTTTCCAAATAGTAAGTGATTTCATTAGTGACACCGGAATTGTTGAAACCTTTGATGAAATATAAAATGACAAATGTTTCATATCTTATATTAGTTTAACATTATATAAGATTATATAATAAATTAATGTATAATTTTTACATTAAATCATTTACCGGTAATGAGTATAAGAATTAGAATACAGTATTATAATTATTAGCGATTTTTTAAAGGGTATCATTAGGTATCAGTCATTTTTCAACTCGTAAATTCATAGTATATAACTGTGTTGGTCAGAAAATAGTGTTATCAGAGTATTAATAAATGACTGTAAGATTGAAAGATTAAAGAAGAAAAGCTTTTAATTATTAAATTTTTTTTAATGTAGTCACATATCAAAGAAAGAAGAAAATCTTTTATCAAAACACATGAATAGTCATTCAATTCAATACTACAGTAGTAATACACTAATTATGATATTCATATACATAGTATGATTTAAATAAATATATTAGTTTTGCTTGCCCCTTTATTGGAAAAGCATGGACATGACTATTTTTATCACATATTATAGTATACTTTGTATAGTAAAGAAAAACTATATTTCAAATTATTGCGAATTTCGCATTCGAATCAATTTCACTAAAGTTGATTAGAAATTTTGACATTCAAGAGAATTTTGATTAATTCCATAATAAGTTAACAGTATGTAACTTACATGTTAGATTTAAAGGAATTTCCTCTAAATCTACTAATTTTACAGAATATTCCACACGGGAAATTGCTACAGGCTCAACTGATATAGCTAGAGAGTACATAAGAGTATCCGGGGCACAATCAGTATTATGGGTTGTACTCACAAGTCAGTTGCACACATAACGGCCTCAGAGCTCAAAATATAAAAAATAAGCATTTTGTTAAAAACACAATTTGTTTTATATTACAGTCACTGACATTAACGCCCTTTAGGTCAACATTTTAATTATCTTTCATTAAAGGAATCAATGATTAAACAAAAAGGACTTTTTATTGCAATGCAGAGTATTTTCATTACAAAAGTATTGATTTATTTCTAAAAATGTTTGTGAAATAATTTATTTATCTTTTATACAACAAGTTATAAATCATTATTTTTGTAATAAATTGAAAAAAATATTATTAAATTATTTTGTGAGAAGACTCTATTGAAAAACTTGTTTATCAAAGATTTTTAGAAAAACATATATTTTCATTAAAAGATTAAATCGACGAAAGGCATAGGTTTTTATAACAAATCAATAATTGTAATAAAGTTGTGTTTAGCCAAACCTGAAATGGTTTTCACAGTTTGATTCCGTGCTATGCAGTCAAGTCTAACCATATCATCAAAACCAATGCATCGAAACATTTCAGAACCTTTGAGTCCTATTGACTCTATTGAGTAGATTATTGAGACTTATATGATATAACTTATAGGAGATATAATATAAATCCCAGATTAAATTTTTCTTTGTATTTAACAACTTATACTTTAAATATTTACTTAATCGACAATAAACTAAACTTAAGTTAGAAATGTTTGAATTCTTCTGTCAATATTGACACAAATAAGTCAAAGCATTGCAAACTTTTTAGTGAATACATTTATTGAGTTTAGAGTTTAATTTGAATTTCATTTTTAATTTCAAATTCTAAAATTTTATTCATTCATAGAACATATGAATTGATTTAACGTTAGTTGAGAGGAGAGGGAGAGAGAGTTTGCATTAATCATTGATTTTGGGGATATTTTGAGATGGACGTATTTAAAACAGCACAATTTTACAGTATCTAGCTTAATTCTGTTAAGAATTCAAAAGAATTTACCTATTTTTTGACGAATTCTTCAAGAATTTACCAAAATTTATGTTTAGGTTTTATGGATTTTTTTAAAATTCATTTGAAAGCATTCAAAAATTCAGAAATATGTGGTAAAAGTGATTAAAAAAAAATATTTAATAAAAGTTCACATTAAGACATGAATAAAGAAAAGGTTATAAATTACAGGTCATTCAAACTATTTATAAGAATATGAGTGTTTGCTCCAAAAATTATCGATAAAAGTATTATGATTTATTTACCCTGGCCATTACATAAAACAGAATATGTTATTATACGGTATATTCTTTGTTAAAATAATTATTAATTAATAAAATATAATACAGCGGCTGTCGAGGCCTGTCTTTCCTATGGATTGAAAAGGAGAGCTCTGGGTCTTTTCAAAACAAACTCGACGACAGCTCTATTACAAAAAATGGCTAAATTTTCAGAACCGGCATCTGTTGTCATGAAAATGGTGTCAGACTTAGAAAGTGGTGATCCAAACAAGTAATAAAACAATGAATTATCGAAATTATTATTATTCAATCAATAAATTATTGCTATGTTATAGGCGTTCGTCATCGAGTAGTGATAGCATTAATAAAAACCGAGTTTCCAAAGTCAAACAGCAAAGCACAGCAAAGCCAACCGTTCGCTATCTGTGGATCAGAATTGCATTGTTTGAGAAACATTTAGTCGCTATTGTCGACCATTTAGTACAAAATAGTTGTAAATATTACGAAAAGGACGCACTCGTATCAGATCCAGTGGCCGGACAAATACTGGCATCACTTCTTGTTGGCCCCTGTGCTCTCGATTATAGCAAAATGAAGACACAGGATCACTTTTGGACAGATCCACCGGCAGATGAACTCGTCCAAAGACACAGATTGTCGGGTTCACTAGTGAACGGGCCGTCGACACCACCAACCAATAGAAAGCCCCTGGGTCTTTATTATAAAAGAACTGGAGTTGAGGGCTCCAAGTCATCTACAAGTGCTGATGAAAAAAGTCCCCCAGTTGTCCGAACATCCCTTTCGTGGTCGCCCCGGGAGTACGTCGAGTCACTCCATCAAAATTCTCGATCAACTCTATTGTACGGCAAAAATAATGTTCTGATTCAACCGGTAATTAAAGTCATTAAATAAAACTAAAAATTAATTTAAAGTTTATTTCTCAAAAATATTAACATTAAATAGTTGAGAACTCAATCTCTACAAGGGATTGGGCAAAAAACAGAGACTAACCCATCAGATGTATCAGTTAGAAAGGGGTCTATATATAAATAGATTAGCATTAATTCAAATGAAATAAAATGAAAGCATTAATATTTGATGATTTACAGCGCGAGAACATGGAAGCCATTCCGGGCTATTTATCACTCCATCAAACGCATATCGGATTAATTATCAAATGGACTCCAAATCAATTGATGAATGGCTGCACTCCCAGTGTTGGCGAAGGAGCTAATGATACGACTGCTAATAGTCAGGATAAAAGGTATTACTATTTAATGAATTTTCAATAATACAATTATAGAGTCGAGTCGAGTAACTCAGAAAAGGATAGGTTTTAGTCTATTAATTGCATACTTATTACAGATTCTGTAGTTTTTGACCCAAACTACTGTACTGTATATTTATGGTTAACAGATCCCGAATAAGAATATAATTATTGTTGCAGAAAAATTTTTCTGAGCTTTTATGATATCTTGTTTGATAAAAAGTCATTTGTGGGGAGGGGTAGTCTTTTCACAGTCTCTTCCAATGAGATTGTTTTACAAGTCAAAGGCATTGTGGCCTTCATGTGAGCATTGATGACACAAATGTTTGCAATTGAGCCGATAATAAGAAACACTATGAATGAGTGCTCAATTGAGTTAATCACTTGGAGTTAACTGCTATACTCTAACTTATAGAGTACTTATATAAAGATAAGCTTTGTTTGTTTGAACTCTAATGAACTATTGTATTAAACAATCGATCTTAACTATTATATAATACTCCCCTTGGATTTTAAATTATATTTTAAAAGCAGATTAAAAAATTGTTTATAAAATATTTTGTTCTAATTTATATATTTTATGAATTATATTATGAATAAATTATGAATTTAGCCAAATTACGAATAAATGAGTACAGCTATAACATTAAGAATTAAATGGAAATATAATGAAAATGGTGTCAAATGATAGGAATTGTGAAGGTCAAAATTCACACGGGAATGGGATACGGGTACTTTTTTTTGGCCAATGCAAAGGGTAAAATGTTGAATTTGGCAAATTTTACCCTAGAGAATGTCCAGGGAAGCATTTATAAATCGATTTATTTTCATCAAATTTCGACTAACTTTGTAAAAACAGAATTTAACTGTATTTTGATCATTTCTGTTGGTTTTCTCGGATTTTTTTTAAAGAATTTCACAGAATATTCTCTAAATCTGCGTATGGGGTGTGGGAGTGATATCTCACGGAGAATTTTAGTGGTATAAGCTCAAAATAACAGAGTGGTATTCCGCGATAGATCCCCTCCTATCCCCCCCCCCCCCCTTCGCGATACTTGAAATGTTTAATTTTTTAGAAAACACTAAAAACTAGTGCTCGCATTAAAATCAATAGATTAGATGACAAACATTTAAAGATGATATTATTTTAAAGATCAAGAATATATTTTTAAATTCAATTTTTTTTCATTTGATTTAAAACAATCAAAAATAATTGAAGCACTTATTGGGACTACGCTTTGAGTTTGAATATGGATGAAGTGGTATATCTGCACTGTCACCAACAGGAAGGAAGTGGTAGTATAGTATTGGTAGGACAGGACGGTGTAATGCAGTCACCGATCAAATTTCCCAGAGGTGGACATCTGCTATCTTTCTTGTCGTGTCTGGAGAACGGACTGATGCCTTACGGCCAATTGGACCCTCCGTTGTGGTCCCAAAAAGGTAAAGGTATGCTTATAGTAATACCACTGCTCTAATCCAAGCTTAAGCTCAATATTCAGTTTTACTTTTATTTTACAAATACTTGTGTATTGCGATCGATATTCAGGGAAAGTATTTCCAAAACTAAGACGTAAAGGACGGGGTTCTACACGTAATAAAAAGTCATCCGAAACTAATAATACTGCAAACACTCAGACCATCGAAGAAGAAGATGAAGAGCCGTCTGATTATGTTTTCCGAATTATTTCCACATTTGAAAAACCAGAAACTATTAGTGAGAATATAAATATATTTTCAAAATAATTTAATTCCTTTGAAACTATTTTATATGCGCTTATAATATGAAAATGTTTTGAAATTATAGCACAAGAATTGTTTGATCCAAACACTACAAAAACGGGATTCTATTTGAAGAGACCATTCAATGGTATGAAAACGCCTACAAATTCTTCTTCCATTAAACAAACGAATTCGAAAAGTGATGAAAATATAAATAATGATTCAAACGATTCCCCAATTGTTGATAATTGTATAACAGAAGACAATGTAAAACAAGAGAAATTTAATATTAAGTTATTGTGCGATACAATGAGAAGACAAATCATTTCGCGAGCATTCTATGGATGGCTCGCATATTGTCGACACTTGAGGACAGTTCGAACACATTTGGCTGATTTGGTTAATCTTAAGATCATTAGTTGTGACGAACCAACAGATGCCTCGTCAGGAGTTACCACTGAGTTGTGGCACTCAATGAAATCTTCTGACGGAAAGATATCTAACTTTGACGAAGTCTATAGACTTATATATTTCGGTGGAGTTCAGCACAGTTTGAGAAAAACTGTTTGGCCATACCTTTTGGGTCATTACAACTTCGATATGTCTGACATAGAGAAGACCGAACGCGACAAAGAAGTACAACAAATGTATGAAATGATTATGTCTGAATGGCTGGCCGTAGAGGCCATTGTCCGACAGAGAGACAAAGAGATAATGGCCGCCAATTTGGCTAAATTGTCTTCCGAGAGTAATAATAGTGCAGAGATTCCATTGACGGGACCTAAAGACCACACTTACAGTAATGAAGTCTTTGAGGATATTTCTGAATGCGATGAGTCGAAGGCCTCGAGTCGTAAATCTTCGACTGAACAACAAATTTCTAAACCAATGTCTGCCGCACGGCGTCAGTTGCAAAGGCATAAACAGGTGGAGAGTCAGAGCAGTAGTCAGAATATAATTGTCACCAATTCATCGATTGATATCACAAATACATCAAAACCTGAAGAGAACACTGAAACTGATCAAAACGATGCCGATCCCCAGCACCTGCCCATTGCCAGCAATGGTGAATCCAATTCTCAATGTGTTTCTCCCGTTTCATCAAATGGAGGCGTATATACAGTAAATAAATTTAAACTAAATCAAAGACAATCTAATCATATCTCGAATTCTATTCACAGAACGAACTTTTGGATCTCTTTTCACTTAATATTCATCGCATAGACAAAGATGTCCAGAGATGTGATCGAAACTTCTGGTACTTTACAAATGAAAACCTGGAGAAACTTCGAAATGTGATGTGCACTTATGTATGGGAGCACTTGGATATCGGTTATGTCCAGGGAATGTGTGATTTAGTGGCACCGCTTCTCGTCATATATAATGACGGTATCTATCATTCACTCGATATGTAATCCATTTATCAGTTATCAATCAATTACTTTCTAAAACTTGCAGAAGTCTTGACATACAGTTGTTTCTGTGAGCTTATGAAGCGAATGGTGGCCAACTTCCCGCACGGGGGGGCCATGGATGCACACTTCGCTAATATGCGTTCATTAATTCAAATATTAGACGTAGAGATGTTTGAATTAATGCACCAAAACGGCGATTACACTCATTTCTATTTCTGCTATCGTTGGTTCCTTTTGGACTTCAAAAGAGGTCAGAGTTCACTGCAATCACTAAAATCTGTTAAATTCTTGCAATGTTTGCCTTAATCCTGGGTAAAGCTGTGAAAATGTAGATTGAAAAGTACCTCCTATTCAAAAATCGGCAATATTACCCCTGTAACCGATATTTATAACCAGTGATAATGGAGTTATTATAATACTATACATACTGTAGATATAGATAATTATTAAACGAATCTTTAAAACAAATAATTATTAACAGAACTCGTTTACGACGATGTCTTCTCTGTATGGGAGACAATATGGGCCGCGAAGTATACCTCGTCTTCGAGTTTTGTTCTGTTCATTGCATTAGCGTTAGTTGAATACTATCGCGATATTATTCTCGAAAATAATATGGACTTCACTGATATCATCAAATTTTTTAACGGTATTTGATATTAAATTAACTTTTTATATGTCTTAATAATTGTCTTCTAATCTCAGAAATGGCTGAAAGACATGATGCAAAAGCTGTTCTCAAGATTGCAAGAGATCTTGTCCTACAAATACAGACATTAATCGATAACAAATGAATTAACTTTCAAAACGAGTGATCTATTTATTAATTTATTTATTAAAACTATTCAATTGCTGTAAAACGTATTTTTGAAGTCATATATATTTTAAACAATTATTATATAAATTGATATAAAATTTATTTAAAAACTTTACAAAAAATATATAATATTATACTCTATTTATTAATTATATTAATGTTAATGATATAAAAAAATTCTATAAATTAATTGTTGACCCTTTCAAGTGTTAATAAAGATATGATTAACTCATCTCTCATACAATTGACTAATCCTTACCTTTTCATCGATTACTATAAAAATTAACACAAATTCAATGGTTTATTGTTTCCAGAAAAAGGATTAAACATTCGTTTCGACTGTTTTGAAAGCCCCTCAAAAGTACCCCTTCCTATACTCTAACCCTTAAACGAATTGTGCTAATCCTTTAGAGCATTGTGCGGCTAAAGAGCAATTAGTTGACCGATTAATTCAATAGTATTTTATATTTAACGCAAAACTTTGATATCACTTCTCATTTGCAATCAAGGTTTCAAATCATTGGAAATAAAATATAATTTAAAAAATGAATCAAATGTTAGAATCAATTTATTTAAATGTTTTTAAATACAAAAAACAATAAATTTAGTCAAAAAGACCGAAACCCATGTCTTCGTCTTCTTCTTCTGACTCCTCTTTCTTTTCTTCTTTTTTCGCGTCCTTTTTGGGTGAGTCTGTGGTCGCGGCGGCAGCTGTTGGTGCAGCCGATGCCACAGCCCCTCCACCCGATGGAACAGACGCTAACTTCTCTGAACCTGTTTTAATAATAATTAATTCATTAATTTATAAAAATCAATGACAACTCAATTGAATAAACAATTGATCCAATAGTTGATACCTTTGGCAATGATCTCATCAATGCTTTTGCCGTTAAGTTCTTTGATTACTTTATTGGACTTTTCGTCGTCGACTTCAATGCCAACACTACTCAATATTTTTTTGATGTCTTCTTTCGATGGGTTCTTATTGCCACCCAATGAGGCCAAGAGATAAGCCGACACATAACGCATGGTTTAAGTCACGGATTGACGCGAAAGTATGTCTAAACTTATGATAATATTTGATTCAATCAATGGTTTACACGAACTCACGATTCGTACAAATGATTCGCTGAACGGAAAGGGATGTTAAGAGTCGCACATGTATTAGACCACTGTTTGGCCCATTCATAGAGTACGTACTCTTATGTTTGTTTTCATTATTTGTCGTTTAATTACAAAACGTCTTATTGTTTACGAAACGATTGAAAACTCATTTCAAATAAATTTCTGTTTAATTAATAGACATATAAATCGGTGACAATTAAGAGCAATGGCTGATAGACTGACACAATTACAGGACGCTATAAATCAGGTTTGGATTGTATTAAAACTGATTATTGAATTGTAACTAATTTTTATGATTTGATGTCAAACCGTGACCTCCGCTCACTTAATCGGTTGATGTGTTGATCCAAACCGATAGCAATCGGAGAACTTTTGCAATAGTATAGGAGTATTACAACAGTTTGCAAAACCCAGTTTCTTCCCGGAGTTCGATAAGTCTTCGTCTAAATCACCGACAGTTCAAACACAAAGCTCTGAAGGTTTGCTTCAATTGACTATAATTATCTTAAGATTAATCAAAACTAATATTATTTGAAACTCATTTTTGAAGACTTCGCGCATTTATTCGCAACACTTATCGCCAGAACTGCTAAAGACATCGATGTTTTGATTGATTCGCTTCCGAGTGAAGAATCGACGCCTGAATTACAGGTATTTAAAATCAAATGTTTTGGAGTTTAAACAAAAAGTAATCATTAAAATAGTTTTAAATTATGGCAAATAATCTATTCTTTAATCAATATCTCAAATTCCGATTCAAATAATCACAAATTTCTTCAATTATTTCAACAATTTCTTTGATTTTGATTTAAGTTTTGTTTAATTAAGATTTCTTATCTGTATTCACATTAAATTTCAATATATTTAATATTAATCTGTAAAAGTCGGCCGCTTTAAGACGCTTAGAACAAGAGAACAGTGAATCGGCTCAACGTCTTGAGGAGACTGTCAAACGAGGAGAGGCTCTATTGGAACAAATACAGACTGCACTTCAAGACATTGCACAGTCACAGCTTAAAATGCAATGTTTGCAATCAAATGATGACAACCCTTCGAATTCTCAAAATAATAATTAGTTTTTTTTATTATTTCTTTTGATTAATATTTATTATGTATTAAATTAATTGTACGAACAATAAAATATTGTTTTGACAAATGTTGACCACAGATATGTTTCAATTTTCTATTCCAACCCACAGTTATGTCTCTCAGAAATGTCTGATTTTATACACAAACATTACTAACGATTCTTTAATTTTATTGATTAATAATTTATAAAATAAAATATTTATTAATAACTTAATACCCGGGGTTCGAGACTTTTGGTTTATTCACATATTTAAAAAAGGTAATTATAATACAATTGTCTTTTCTACGCAAAAATATCTAAAAAATTAAGTGAAGTTTAATCTAATAATTAAAATATTTATTAATAATTATATTTTAATAGTTTGTGTAAACTCCTAAAGAAAGATGAAATTAAAAACAAGCCATTGAAATTGTTAATGGAATTTAGTATCCAATCTAACCCTCTGTCCACTCCCCCCACCCCCTAAGAGGTGTGGATATAAACCCTAAGCTATTCCTGGTGATATTAAAACTCCTCAATGACAATATTCTTTGGATACCTTGCTATCGATGAGAGGAATATATAATCATAATATTAACAAACATTTGTTTAAAATAAATTAATCATTTCGACTCTGATATGCTTTGATTTTTGTTAAGGATGATTATTTGGCAATAATTAGTAATTTTCCCTTAAATACGATATGATTTGGGAAATTCCAAAGTATCCCAAATAACAGAATTTTATTTATTCCGAATTTAATCTCTTGACTATCACTTGTTAGTTAAGAAATCAAAACAAATTATTATTCAATAGAAATATAGATTTCACTACAAGAATATTAATATAACAAAATGACCGGGGGTTTGGATTTAATTTGATTTAATTTAAAGATATAATATTTTCATAGAACAGGTTCTTTAGGATTATGCAATCGTGTACTGTATGTGTATAGATATGTGGTTTTATTCCGCATGTATTCTACAGCTTTCAGAGATAATATCACTGGTATTGGTTGAGAGGATAGACAATAAAGTATTGGATGCAGTTTTGGTAGAGAACGCCTTCAGCCAAACGGTCAAGACTTCAGTTCATAATAATTCTCTAGAATTTAAAGTTCAAAAGCATTGTATTAAATGTTATCAAATTATATAAAGGTATTGAAGTAAATAAATACTATTCAACAACAAAATCATCGGAAAACCAAAGTTACAAAACTTCAGATTTGGGTAAATATTATTTATATTTTATTTCTGTTAAAAACATTATCTTGATCATTGATTTAGAAGAGAACAATAAGCATAAAGTGGTTCTTAAACTTTATCTTTTAAGATATGAATAATTTTTGACAAATTGTAAAACTTCTAAAGCACTCATTCATTATATCATTTCATTTATAGTTTTTCTATTCATTTATTTAATTTTTTCTACGAAACAAATATTTATATTTATAAACCCAAAAGAAAATTGAAATTAATATTTAGATAATTTGATAGTATAATAATTTATGAATTTATGCGCTTTTTCTAATCTAATATTAAAGATATTATCAAAAGTCTGTTTTGAATTTGGTTCCAGTAATGACAAAATTATCAATTGATGACTCGGTTTATCTCTTTTTATAACATTTTCATCTATATATCAATTCTCTATTGTGTTTATAATATCAGAATTGCAGTCAAACTCCGATTTTTTCTATTAATCTGTAAAAGAGTTTAATTATTTGATAAATTAAATAATTTAAAAAACTCAACTAAAGAAGCCTTTAATAGTAAAATATATTTTAATTAGGAATGTCCATGTAGAAGTATAGGCAAAATACCCCCTGTCGCGAAACAGTGGTGGAGTAAAAGTAGAAAACGACCTCGTCCCCGTTAAATTTTGTGCCTTTTTTACCCCCATCACTTCTAAAATTGGGATTATTTCCACATTATTGGACATTGGGCATCCATAATTATGATTTAAGTTAACTTAATTAATTAAGGAATGAGAGAATAAAATTCTAGTGGGAGTGGTGTGGGATCTAATCAATGTAATATAAATA
>JAQIXY010000129.1:0-11720 GCA_034699165.1 Adoristes ovatus | reverse complement strand
AGCCACAATTATAGTGAACGGGAATTTACGGGAATTTCAATCTTAAACGGGAATTCCCGTTCCCTCCCGTGAGAAATAAAATTATTCCCGTTCCCTTCCCTATTCTCAAACGGGAAGGGAAAGGGAACAGGATTCCCGTAAAAAGGGATTCCCTTTTCAAAGACTAATTCCAATCTTTGTATTTCAAATTTTGTGTTATAGAAGACAATTATAAGTTTTTTACAGTCAATATTCAAATTCATTTTTTCTCACAAATATTTCATTGAAGGTTAATATAAATCTCATTTAATTAAAAGTAGGTTAAGTTCAGATTTAATTCTTTCGTGTATTTTAATATTTCATTATTATTATCCAATAATTTTGAATCAATATTTTATAAAACCTTCAAAACTATTCATTTAATCTAAAAATGTGTGTATAAATTATAGGGGGTATTAAAAGGAATAAAATTAGAAAATATCCTTTGGTTTCCCTTTATTTTTCCACAATTTATGGACATTCTTAGTATATACTGAAATGTACACTATTGGCCAAATAGGAATAAACGTTCTCTAATCTACAATATTTCACCAGGGACCGCTAATGGAAGTAAAGTTTAAATTCTCCCTGTCTCGGACAAATTTGCATATCCTCCTCCTAGGGTTTGAGAATTGCGAAAGTATTAACCCTTACAATTTTGAGAAGTTAGCTGACAATAGACCTGTTTTTAGCTCATAATACCGCCATTTGCTATTACTTTGCTCGACAGACCTTGGTCATACGTGAAATTCGGCGAATTTATTATATATTAGTATAGGTTGTAAATGAAATATTAAAACGGAATTGTCGTCACTTTATTATCAATTAAACAGTTATATGAAGCCGATTGGATATTATATTATAATATTATTGTAATTTGTATTAAATCAGAAATAATTCAATAATAAATAATTCTTTTTATTTCTTTTTATAGAAAGCAATCGATTGTTTATATTAAGCGAAAAGAAATTATGCAAACGATGAGTGAAAGCATCGAAACAACTCTTTTTGTTAATATATTTCAAATCTGGTTTCGACGCAATCAACTTAACGAACATTTATTGAACAAAATTATGCCTATTTTGGTGTTCGGAAACTAAATTTTAAATAATATGAATTCGATATCAAATTTGTAAAATAGAAAAACTGGCGAATCATTCGAATCATTACGACATCTCTTCAAACGAGTCATTTTGGACTTTGAAAATGGCCCGAAAGACAGAGTCCAACCATCAAAAGTGTTTCAATATAGCAGTTGTGGGCCTTTCGGGCACTGAGAAAGAAAAGGGATGTGTCGGTGTCGGCAAGTCTTGTCTCTGCAATCGTTTCATTCGTCCGCTCGCAGACGACTACAACGCCGACCACATATCAGTGCTCAGTCAAACAGATTTCAGTGGACGTATAATTAATAACGAGCACTGGCTGTATTGGGGAGAGACCACTAAGACCACTGAAGAGGGATTGGAAGTGGTCTTCAGTCTCATTGAACAAACAGAGTTCATAGACGACGCCTGTTTCCAGCCGTTCAAAAGTGGTAAAACAGAGCCTTATTATAAACGCTGTGCCACAACCCGACTGTCCTCAGCCGAGAAAATGATGTATATTTGCAAAAATCAATTGGGAATTGAAAAAGAATACGAACAAAAGTATCTAAACGACGGGCGCTTTGCTGTCGACGGCTTTGTTTGTGTGTTCGACGTGAGTGAAGTCCAGGGCCGGTCTATAGAACGACAGGTAGAGCTGACGGCACTTATACTCAATAGTCTGATGAAGACAAAGAAGCCAATAGTGTTGGCCACAACTAAACACGACGAGATCTATGACTTCTATCTGAAAGAAGCAGAAAAGTTAGTCAACAGAAAGGAATATAAGGGAAGTATTCTTTTGGTGGAGACCTCAGCGCACGAGAACGTTAACGTCGACTTAGCGTTTCTTACCTGCGCTCAACTCATAGACAGAACAAAAAACAAATCCAAAAATGTCTCTTTCCTCGAATCATCGCGTAATAGAAGGGATGCATTGGAAAGTGCGAACGACGCCTACCTCTCACTCATCCGCTCCCAAATCACAGATTATAGAACTTTATGGAACAGCACTTATAAAAAGTTATGTCAAAGTCAAGACTTTTTGAATTATTGTGATCTCTTCGGTCAGGACTCAGCGCACCTGACGTTTAAACGTCATATTAAAAAACTAAAAGACGACTACCTGTGCCGCAAAATGCAAATGTATTTACGAGTGTTGCCCGAAGTACTTACAGAACTGATGCCCGATCTCGAGACCATTGGCCAATCGACCGATTGGACGACCATTAAAGACAGACTTAGATCTCATCCAGATTTTGATCAATACTTTACTGACAATCCCGACCAGACCTGGCAAGAGGTCGACTTTGAAGACGGCTCTGAAACCAGAATTCCTTTTGATTTGTTGGACACTCCAGAAGCAGAACAGGTATTCATTGAACATCGAATGAGTCTCGAGAGCGGCGAAAGACAGAGAGAAATGAGACACCAATTCAAACAACTATTACAAGAGACCGGATATGTGACTCCCGGAAAGTCTTTAAGTGAAGTTCGTATCTTATTTATGGGTCGCGAGTGTTATGAATCTCTGGGCGAACACGACGTTTGCGATATATATGAAGAACACCAAAAAGATATCACTGACTGCGCAAAAATCAATTTCCAAGAATTACTGTTAGAGCACTCAAACCTATTCTATCATTTTGCGAGTTTAGGTCCGGGAAGTGTCATAACTCAAGACGATATCGGAAAAATAACTGAAGCCCTACAGGAAGACCCGAGGTTTGAGTCAATGCCGTTCACAACACTCAATATCCTCTCATTTATTCGACATTTCTTTTGTCATTATTTTTTAGATACAAATCATTAGAGCGTTTAGATCAGGACAGGACTCTAATGTTGCTCAGACATCTCGGCTTCATTCACGGCCCTATTCGAGAACACTGTCCTGTCTTTCCTAACTGTATGGATGTTCTCATCGAGAAATACAACGCCTCCAGAGCCAGAAGGTATATATTATTTACACAAGTCTTATAAGTAAGGC
This sequence comes from Adoristes ovatus, assembly GCA_034699165.1. Lineage (NCBI taxonomy): Eukaryota > Metazoa > Arthropoda > Arachnida > Sarcoptiformes > Liacaridae > Adoristes > Adoristes ovatus. Next base: position 8,633 of record JAQIXY010000129.1, on the reverse strand, counting down.
TGTAAAAATGAAACTCATGAAATATATTTAAGAATTACCTTAAAATATATCTTTCACTAAAATTTTCATCTCAATATATATTTTTCTAAATAATTTTATCATTAAGCTCAATGTTAGCAGAATATTCTGTGAAATTCTGTTGAAATGCTGAGCAAATCACACAATCACTTGTCAAATTTAGTTTTAAATGATTAAATTCTAGAATAATTCAGCGAAATCCTATTGAATTACATAATTTTAATAAAATATTAGGTATATTATGGTGTTTTAATCTTTCAGTGAAAGTTTCACTCATTTTTAAATTCCATGAAATTTTACAACCTTACTTATAACCAAACATAAAATAGAGTAAAAATAATTTAGAGAATCGTTTAAATGTTTAGATATTCTATACACCGATAATACTATAGGTCAAAAATAAAGTAATTCTTTGTTGAAGTAGTAATGGAACCGAGACTATATGGAAATAATGTATAAAAATGCTATTTAAACAAAAGCAGACATTTAGTGTGTAGGCTATGACTGAGCTCTATATTAACCGTATCTTAAATGAGACGAAACAAATAATAAATCATTGCTTATATAATAATTTAAATTTTGTCACTTTTTTCTGTAGGCCTTCAACCGGAACCAGAAATAGTCACTGGTTTTCTGATTCGAATGGCAATCATTTAAATTTAGTTCTTTTAGGTTCCGGTGGTTTGAGTGATGAACTCTGCTCTGCAATAAAGGTATGGATTAAATAAACTAATGTTTGGTATAATTGTAGTACAAATATAATTAAATTATCATTATATTTAATAAGGATATAAACGAAACGTTTGAGTTGGAGAAGACTCGGTTCACTTTGGACTTCAGGATAATCGGTGGTGACGTAGATCTGCCACAAAACGCCTTCCGAACCAACGACTTCAGCCCAAAGGGTTGTTTTTGTGTTTATTCGAATCACCAAACCTTGGAATATGTGAGACAGAGCTTAGAGAAGACATTGTTATCAGATCTCGAACAAGAAGACGGCCTCCCATTCCATGGCCTCCCAATTGTCATACTATTCGCCGCCAATTCTAATATTAATGAAAAGGATTTATTATTTCTAAGAGAAGAGGGACAGAATAGGGCAAAGAGTCTTCAGTGCCCGTTCTTAGATGTGACCAATTTTGAGAGCCATTCTTCTGGTCAACGATTCGACATCGAATGTCTGAGTCAAGCCTTGAGAGCACTCATCGAAAGTATTCAAAGGCGCGCAGATTTATTGCAAATCTATCAGTCAGTACTTCCAGAACAGGCGCTTAACCCCGATATCAGAATTCTTGTGTGTCTTCTATGCGGTGATCCGTTTACTATCGATCACGTGTTGAGTCCATTCCTCAGCCAAAACCAATTTTACGTCACATCTTCTCATTCGATAACAATTGAAATATTGATCGGAGAAAACAAGAAGTTTGTAGAACTGGTCTCGACCTCATATCACGGCGCACAGACATATAGGGATGAACTACTGCACGGGTTTTTGCTCTTTTATTCGTGTCGGCGAAAGGCATCTCTCGCCCAATTGAATGCATTTACGGCAAACATTCCCAATACTCCGATCCAAATCGTGGCCATTAGTGACAGCACTAACTCTAATATATATTATTCAAACCATGATTTGGATCTCCATCTCCTCTCTGAAGGCAATACTCTCGCCGACAAACTTCGGGCCCATTTTATGACTTCATCTCCGACTCAACAAAAGTCTTCATATTTTATACCATTTCTTCAAGAGGTGGTCGAAAGAAAACCACAAATAGAGAAGGCGTTCGAAATGGACGACTCGGACTATTCACTGGAACGGCCAACACCTATACCTCCTCCGGTGCCCTCACGTCAAGAGTCATACCATATCAGAAGCGGTTCCGCCGATTCGGATGGCATTTACGAACACTTAGGCGACAAATCGACAGACAATGGAGAACTGATATCCACGAGTGGTTTCGTCGACGGAACACATCTGAGTCCCAGTGATGACAGCGAAGTATACGCCAGTGTTTACAATCAGGAAAATGGCGAACATCTGGTCAAACCGAGTCAGATAAAGAACAGACGCAGTCTTCAAGCGGGTCTGTACTCAATAGTTATATTAGTTTTATTTGTTTACAATTCAACTCTTCTTATTGTGTGTTATTTTATATATTTTTCTATAAAAAAATCTTTTCTTCGCTTTTTCTTATTCTCTCAAATCAGATCTCTATCGACAATCATTTCCGAGCACTGAATCACTAGACAGACCTCTGTCCAGTCGGCGCGGCGGTGACCACTCTTCACACGCACCCCTTCCTATTCCTCCAAGACGTGACTTATCCTATGCTCCCCCTCCCTATACCCGCGCTGTTTCCCCTCCGCCTTCATATATTAGCCATTTTTCTCCGCGACTGCCGTCACATCACAAGCCAATAAAGCTGTCCTCTAAAGAGACAAACCCTTCGCCGCATTCTTCTACACTTTACGCGACGGACAGGCGTCGAATCGGTGCATATTCTGACGTCAAGTCCTTCACTCCATTTCAATATCACTTCCATTTAAAAAAGTCCAATAGTTTAAAATCTTCTGCTGTCGGAAACACATTATCCGCTCTTACCTCTCATTCCTCTCGATTGCCTGAAGACTTAGACGGTTCAGACGAAGTATCTGATGAAGACGATGAGGACACTGTCTCCTCAGGCCTTAGTGGTAATGCTTTCCAACTGTCCATTCATTTCAAATTAATATTTTTAACTTTTGCTCTAATAAAAAAATGTTTCCATAAAGGATATGGTGCATATCCACCTCCTCCCGAACCCGCACCGCCTGATTATTCGTCTTCTCGTCTCAAAAAAGCTCCCTCATTGCCTTCTGCTGGTCGTCTGCCAGTCCAGCGCTCTTTTAATGAGGGTATCTATTCGTATATTCATTACTTTCTATTCAATTGTATTGTTTTGCACTTTTATTCTTTAAAGTGTTTTTAATTTGAAATGTAAATTATTCTTAACTTAAATATGAGTTCAGCCGACATATAAGTGCGTGGATTCACTATATTCTGAAGTTATTTATGAAATAGTTTATGTGTCATTTTAAGGGTCAATTAAGATTCACAAACTCCTTATTAGTAATATTAGTATATTATTAGTAATAAGTTATTACAGTATAATAGGGTTCTAATAATTATGTAACAAAAGCAGTCATATTTAAAACATTCATACTTTGAATCAAAATAAAGAAAAGCAATTTATTTGAAACCTCAAAATTTGTGAACTATTCTGAGATTTTGAAAGAAATCGTACAAATTATTATTGTGAATGAATTTCATTTATATATTCGAATGATATGCCATTCAGTGGCGCACAGATTTCGAAAGATGGAAGTGATCTAATCCGACACTTATTTGTTTAACATTTCAGAATAATGCATAATATAATATAATTACTTTTAAAGACACTTGAATTTCATAACTTTGATGTAATTCAAGAATATTATCGAAAAGTATTGTTTCATTTACTCTCTAAATGTTAATAACTCTTATTTTATTGTTTGGCCCATAAAAAGCAATTATTCTAATCAATTAACTCTTTTTTCCTTACCTTTACCTGTTTGAGCACTTTATCATTTTTATAGTTTTATTTCTTTAGAATCTAAAGTTTAGATGAATGAATCACTTTAATTATTCTTTAAACAAATATTCTCTAATATTATTTGTTTCTATCAAAAGTTATACAAAACATAATTATTTATTTTTGTAAATGATTATGAAAGTCAATATATTTTTTATCAATACCTGTGATAACTATTTCAGTTGAAAACTAAACTTTAAATATTGTATTACGATTATTTCAATACTTTTAAGCTGAATTATCTTTGCCAGGGCCTATATGTGCAATAATTTTTGAACTAATAGCAAGGTAAATTATCCTTCTCATTATATTACAGTATATTTATATTCGCACAGATGAACCAGGATCATTAAACTAAACAATCTGGGCATTTATTTTGTTAAAATACATGTATATTTAAACATTACCATTATACATTGTAAATGTATTGTCTATTGTTTTGTTTATTTTATTTAATCTATTATTCGTTGATAGATTCGTTATCTTTAGATTTGATTTCTTAAGCATTTATTTGTATTTACAGTATTTATAATATTTCTGATAATCTTTGATCAATTGATTAAAAAACATTTGAATAATGTCTGGAGTGTTAGACATCTATTGTTTGATAATATTAATTGATATGCTTTTGCTTACAATTGTTCTGAACTTTGATTTTTTCTTTTACTTCCATAAACTTCTCGTTTCTATGTTATTATAATTCAGTCGTTCCTTTATTATAATATATTGTTTCGGGGGTTTTAGGATATTCTCGAGAAAGTTAGTACTTCTCAAAACCAAGTAATCAGTCTTTGTTTGTGTTTTACAAAATGAATAATATCTAAGTTTACTGTTATGTTGTCTCAGTTCTAATGATGACAAAACTTTCTCTTTAATGCTTCTAAAGCTGAAGATGGAAGTTCTCAAGATATGCTCGAAACCAACTCAGGTGATGCACTCTATGCACTTTCACCTGATTATTATTTTCATTATTATTATTGTCGAACATTATCTTTACTTAATATAAAACACCTTTACTTAATATAATTTTAAATTTTTATAATTCTGTATAATTATATAATAAATGTATAAAATCTGTTGTCAACTATATATAGGTTGGATGGATAATAGAGTGTATGAGCGGACAAACGAGGAATGGTTAGATAACGATGAATATCACGCTTATCACAGTCAACACAAATTGCCTCCACCTATAAAACCAAAGGTTATTATAATTGAATTTCCATTTATTATTGATTTTGACTCTAAGACTCGTCATTTTAATCGTTCATTTATTCACTAATAGCCGGGAAAATTGAATTTAAAGCAATTCGATAATATTACTGATGCTATCGGTCGTCTGAATGTGGGTCCCCGTCAGGGCTCAACTCTGCCCAAAATGGGACTCATGAACGCACCGCTCGCGACACCCGAATCACTCGATTTACCCGTAGATTACACTAAAGTTTGTTTCCTTTTCACCCATTAAGCATACATTTATTGATTAATGACTCAATTTTGTTATTAGGACTCTATTTATGGCCGCAATTCTCAAGACTATTACACAATCCTTCAAAATACGATCAGTGATGGCAAACATCGCGTTCGACTCAATAGACGTAATAAGGATTCTCTCGAAAAAGGTATTAATTTCTTAAATAATAGACTCAAAAAAAAAATATTTCACTCAATCAATAGATTAGTTTACTTTTTAAAATGTTTTCAATTGATTTGTATTTAAAAATTCAATCAAACAATAGTTGGTTCAGATTCTGATAGTGAGTGGAGTTCTCTCGAACGCCGTGAGAGAGACCCGTATAATAGGGCCAATCGAAAGCCCACTCCTCATAAGAAAGTGCGCAAAAAGCGCGGTATTCCTGTCGCTCCGCCACGACTTCCCTCATTTGAAGGCAATTCCAATAACTTTAGTAATAAAGTGATTAATAGTGCAAATAATGTCCCAAAACTTGCCGGCGATTCACCGATAGATGCTTTTGAACAACAGTCAGGTATTAAACGTTTGAATTTGAAATCGAATTATTTTCAAACCAAAACTCCTACACATCAATGGCTTTCTTTATCCCCTGCCTGTGCTGCCCAACCCTTTAAAGGGAGAGCTAATTCGCCATCAGATGGAAGTGAGTTCTCCAACGAAGATAATGAACCGGTAGATGAAAATCAACAGATTGTGTCAGCGAAGACGAGACCAAAACGGTCTTTCCATTTACGGCGTCGCGCAAAGCCTCCGACACAGTCTCACTCAATACCAGAAACAAATTATGGCGAATCAAACAGTCCTCCAATTAGTTCTAATGAGACTAATCATAATAATGTCAGTCCATTCTCTTTAGAGCACTCATGTAAGTCATTATTGATTGGAATTTGTTGTCTACAACACAATCCGTTCTTTTTTAACAATTCATCGATTGTTCGGCGAATGTTTTGATTCGATTTCTGCTTTGATTTTAACATTTTATTTGAAGTAATAATTAATTCGATTCCAATTATGATTTGATTAATGTTTAATAACAGCTATTAATCGCTGAAATTTACCTTAAGTTTGATTTCCATTATTTTGTTCGATAATTGCTTTTAATTTAATAATTGATTCGCTTATTATTTGCTTATTTTATTATTAATTTAATTTAATTTATTGACAAAATCTAATAATTTTTTTTAATTATAAAATTTATGCTAAAAATCATTTATTTTAATTAAATTTATTTTTATAGCCAAACAAAAAATTGATTCGTCGTTGTCTTGCATTCAAGCGGCTCAGGAGGAAGACTATGATCCCAGAGATGCGACTATTCGTCAATTGGGAAAAGTATTAAAAAGCAAATCGACGACAATTATTAATGAAAACAACGATAAGTCGGGTATTAAGAAAGAGAGGGACAGAAAGAAAGCGCGAGAAGACGAGAAACTGGAGAAGAGAAGAATCAAAGAAGAAGAACGACTCAGAAGAATGAATGAAAAGAAGAAAAAGAAACAAAAAAATAGTTCGACCACTAATGGACCCACACTTGAAGACTTTGTACAGTCAGAGGATAATTCTGTTCCTCTGTTCGTCGAAAAATGCATTCAATTCATTGAAGAAGAAGGTCTCGATTCGGAGGGTATATACCGAGTGCCTGGAAATAGAGCTCACGTCGATCTGCTCTTCCAAAAGTTTGAAGAGGGTATGGATTCTTATATTTTTGTCTATATTTTTAGTAATACATTCTGTGATTAATTATTTGAAAACTTAATACAGATCCTAATGTGTCGATTCGGGAGTTAGACATACCCGTGAATGCTGTGGCCACTGCTCTGAAGGACTTTTTTTCGAAACGTTTGCCTCCACTGATCCCATCGGCAATGATGGATGAGTTGACAGATCTGTCCGCTTATAACGATAATAGCAGTCGTTTAAGTTCTTTCCGAGACTTCTTGAAAAGCCTTCCGTCGGTTAACTTCGAAGTAATAAAATTTGTTTTTAAACATTTTGTTAAGTAAGTCACAAAAGTTATTCACTGCTATTGTGTATTGTATTTGATATTAAAATATATTTGTTTTGACTTAAACTACAATAGAGTGACAGATAATTGTCGACTGAATAGTATGGACAGTAAGAACTTAGCGATCTGTTGGTGGCCAACACTCCTTCCGTTCGAATTCAATGATATGCTTATGTTTGAACAAATGAGACCACATTTGGAGGATTTCGTGCAGACAATGATCGATGAGTTCAAGTTCCTGTTCGAAGGCCCAGACGTTCTTCTAATTGTTTGAAAAGACATTAAATGATTCACTAATAAGATGTCATTCAATCGAATAATTATAGAGAAAAGATCTGTTTTGGATGAATAGACTTATTCTGTTGTCGAAAGTCTTAAGAAGAGACGAGTGTTTTGTTGTCAGACTATCACACTTTGCTGTTAAGCCCTTTAAGCCAAAAACAAATTCTGGTCATATCGTGCATACAATAGACTATTCTATTCTATTTCTACTCTAATTCTCAAATACTTTAAATACTTTGAAAAAACGAATAATTTTTATAATTAAAACGAATCTTATATTATATTATAGTACTGTATGTGCTCTGACAATGAAAATTGCCGTTACTTTTGAGGGGAGTTTCACATAAAATATAAACAAAAACTTTTTATTTTCTAATACTTTGTTATTACGACTGAAAACAAATTATAAAATATTTTAGTCGATTTCAAGTTGAATAGCAGTGCAGCTAAAGCTTGATTTAAAGATAACTTTGTTTCGAACCAACAATAAGATCACTCTTAGAGTCGATGCAATGCATATCAGTTTAAAACTGCTTTCAATAATTTGATCGCTTCTAACGCTAACCACAAAAAAAACTTATTTTAAACCAAACTTTCATTTATTTCTTTTATTTTAATTTTTAGAAGAATTTAAAATAAATTTCTCCCCTTTTGACCACAATTTGCAATATATTATTAATCGGAACATCTCTTAAGTGCACAAAACTTCACAAAAAAGTCATTCTTTAACTCGAACTCGACGTTCATTTAACCGCCGCTTTCATAATGAGATTCTTTTTTTAAATTAATTTTATAAACATATTTACATTTTTTGTACAATTATTTGATTGACTCAAATGTTTTTTTATTACAATTTTCATTATTTTTATTATAATTATAATAATTTAAGTTTTGTTTAATTTATGTTTGAATTATGAGTTTTCTGTGATTTATTTCAATTTTGATATAATTAGAGCTCAATTAAAGAATAAATACATTTAGAGTTTATTAAGTGGCGGTTAAATAATAGCTAACAATATATTAAAAATGTTTATTTTTCAATCAATCATTTTATTTCTAAAAGATTTCACTAATTTTTTGGATATTTTTGATTGTGATATACAGTACAGTAGTATATGTTTCGCCCATTTCTGGACAAATGTACAGAAAAAAGACAAACAGATTATAAATTATATAATTATTATATTAAGTTCTAAATCAATCTAAACATTAGATTCTTTTAATAGCATTAATAGGTTCTAAAGAT
>JAQIXY010000128.1:0-11721 GCA_034699165.1 Adoristes ovatus | reverse complement strand
CTTATTGCTGATTTGCATCGTTTGTAAAACATGTCATTCGTGTCATCGAATTCTATAGAATTATTATTGACTGAAGCAAAACCTATTATTATATGAGAACAAAGTTGGGCCTCAATTATATAATTGAGGGGTATTTCAGGGTCTGTTCGAAGATAACAAACTCTCTTAAAATCCAACGTTAATATTGTTTGTATTTCATCGAATAAAATCATTAAATAAAATAATTTAAACATTTTAACTAAAATCTTATTAAAAATATTTTAAAATTCAATTAAAATAATATCATTTAAATTTAAAATAAATAAAAATATTTTGTTTACTATAAAAACTTCTTTTACTGGAGTTTGTTTAGCATTCGGTGACTTTTTGAAGCGCACAAAACTTGATTTGAATGGGATTTTGGCCTCAATATAGACAACAATTAATAGTGCGTTAAAAATAAATAAATAGTTGAAAATATGGACAAATAAATCAAACAATAGTTGAAGCAATCTATTCATCACAACTTCAAATATGATTCAACCAAACCATATAATCAATGCCAAATGAAATACATTCAAGATTCAACATTAAAATCCGATTCTTAACTAATTGTCATAAAAGACAAGTTCAATAGATTAGCCCCTGTTTTCAGATTATTAGATCACTTGATTACTATTCTGTGTACTTACAAATTACATTAAGTATTATACTTTAAATACTTACTTTGAATAAACTTTCCATAGTCTGGCACATCTAACTCAAAGATGACCTATCACATATTAATTTGTATGCTATAAATATGTTTTCAACTAGTGGAAACTTTAATATAAAATGTGGAAATTTTTGATCTGATTATAAATTAATAATTAATTTCCCAACAAAAATAATATGTCAATCTTTAATATATACACAAATTTAATACAATATTATTTCTATGTTTATCGGCCATAAAATTCTAAGTATATATCATTTAAATACTTCATTATTTTTTTATGTTTCAAAAATTGCAAACAATATCGCAATAAATATTTATATTCCTTTATTGACATTAATTTTTATTGTCTTCGAATATGAGTTCATTAAATAGTTTTATATTTTTATTTTTGACTTCATTGCTAAATATTTTATGCGACGATTCGAAAGACGAACTTCAAGAAAGTTGTGGCCAAAGACCAAAAAATCCCAGATTAAACAGAATAGTTGGCGGAAGTGACACATTCTATGGCGAAGTACCATGGCAAGTTTTGCTCCAGATCAAAGTGGACAATTCAGTCATACAATGTGGAGCCGCACTCATTAGTAATGACTGGGTCTTAACGGCCGCTCATTGTATTAAAGTTAATGGAATTCATTGTAAAGAAATTAAAGCCTTTTTCGGTAAACACAAACTCAATGATAGATACCTACAAACAGACTCTTTGAAGAAATTATTTGACGATAAGAATAATAATGGAAGCGACCCATACATGAAATGGTTGACTAATAGTTATAATAATCCAATTGTGACACGAAATGCATCCAAAGTTATAATTAATGAAAACTTTAATAGCAATACATTCGAGAACGACATCGCTTTGATTAAACTGAACCAAAGTATTAGAAAAGACGATAACATTCAACCCATTTGTTTGCCTCAACAGATGGAAGATTTTAGTGGTCAGACGGGACATATATCAGGGTTTGGTGTACTTGAATTCGGTAATAATGACTACAAAAGAATTAATTATTGTTTAATGTAATTGTATTTTAGGCGTCAGACAAGTGCCACGAGTTCTTCAAATTGTTTCGGTACCTATTCTGTCGACGGATTATTGCAAAGATATGTTTCATCGGTTGGGTTATAACGATGTCCTAAAGAGAGGCAAACTGTGCGCCGGTGTCATAGATGGAGGTAAGGATGCCTGTGCTGGCGACTCAGGCGGTCCACTAAGTGTAAAGAGGAGTGTGGATAATAAATGGGTTTTGGCCGGTATTATATCTAATGGAATCAAATGCGGTCAACCATACGTACCCGGAATGTACACTCAGGTGTCGGCATATATTGATTGGATTAATAGAGTTATTAGCGCTGAAACAAAATAAAAAATATTTACAATTTATAACACTTCCTAACATTTTCAGAATAAAACACTCACTTTCAAGACAAATAGTAATACTATTTATCATAGATTTATGAAAATCGTTATATTTTACTTATGAAATGATTTTATTTATATAAAAAACAATTGATTCCACATTTTATATTCTCATAGAAATGACATATTTCAATAAAATTCATCCAAAAAATTATCGCAAATATCTTATTTCTCTTACTTAATCAAAGTACTCTAATAATGTGATTATGCGAAAAGTAGTATGGTAAAAATTGGTAAATGGTAATAATTTGTGCAGTCTTAATAATTTTTCAGTATATTTTCAATTTTCAATATATCACGCCATGATTTTAAAAATATAATGATTGATTCATAAATTTTTGAACATAATATTTACAAAAATTGTTAAATTAAAAAGTCAACATGAATTTGTTTTACACAAATACCTTTCCACTAAGAAAATTAGCTAGAAAATTAGAAAATCTTATTTTTATTCAAGCAAGACACCTTGTTATGTTTAAATTTAAACTATGATATAATCTTATATAAGATGAGTCATATATAATGAGAAATACTTTTATTCTTGTTTTAAAATTTGAATTTTATTAAATAAGATGACAAATATTTAAAGCCTTAAAGTTATAAAATATTTTTGTGCATAAAAATAATAAACGTTTAATAGCTTTTAAAACCGATTCCATAAGTTTTATTGAGAAAAGAATTGTAAACTAATTAAGAATTTATTTCAGCAAAACTGCACAAAAATATTCTTTAATTTTTGTTTTCGTTTTTAAGCAAATTCATTATAATTCGGCAATTCTTGAGATAATTAAAAGAGTAAATGCATTGAAAGAAATACTGCGATCAGACATAAAATAAATGAACTAAAAATCTAAACACAAATCTCATAAAAAATCTGCTAAAAGAATAAGAATATAAAAAAAACGCTAACTATTTGTAAACTGGTTTCACACAAATAATACCCAAAAATAAAGAGTCCAGTAATAAAAATTCAGGATTTGTTTCCAAAAAACCTCTCGAAATAATTAAATTCAAGCCTCTCTTCTATTTTAATCAGAGAGAAAAATCTTTATAAACTCTCATTTGAATAAAGAACGCGTTTTTTCTCGATTTATTGATATTTGCAATTCATTTAACTATTTTTAGACAAAATGAAGACAAAAAAACAGACTTAAAAACAAAATTAACTGCAATAGAGTTAGAATATAATAAAATATACGAAGAAATAACTAAAAGAATATCCAGTTTTAAACTATTTAAATAAAAGAAGACTACATTACGATCAATAATATGGTCAATAATATTCATTAAACTTTACTCTTTTATTGTACCCAAACAATAATGAGTACATATTGTAAAGTGAATGCCTGCAATGGATATATGCATGTTGGTACAGTATGTTGGTATATTGCCTTGTTGCTTTTGGATATTTGAAAACTTGCTCAAACTTATTATTAGTGTTGGGCTATAAAAGTGGCTGTAAAATCAAAAGAAGTGGTGCAAAGCTTAGAGCGCCGGCAAAATAATCAGCATAAAAGCTTCTGTTGAAAGATATTCGTGAATAGGCTTATGATTGCGACATTCGAGACATTCACCAATTCATAGCTACTGTCGCACAACTATTGGTACTGTAGAACACATAGCATTTGCAAGACTGAGCTCCAGTACTTATACCCCATTAAGTTGTAAACTGATTTAAGATACTTTTGTCCTCTACTTCTACTATTAGTTGAAGCACAGGTGACATTCTCTGTGACAAAAGGATGTGATGTCTTGTTTTGCAGACCTGAGTTATCTCTGACCGAAGAAGCCTTTGCTGATTATGCCGACCATCACATCAGCGTTTGTTCTTTTTTTAACAAATCAAACGAAACGCTATAATTTTGGCCATAAAAAAGTCTCTTTTTTGTCACTGAATGTAATACACAAAAGGTTACAAATGAAATGTCTGTCTGTCTGACCCTCTTTTGTAGTCGAATCTAAAGAATTGCTTTCTTCTCCAACTTGTTTTGTATATCTTATGGAATTTAATTATATTGAGTTGAATTCTTGTGCATTCAATTTGTTTTCATTCACTTAAATAAAGATTAGATCAAAAGATTCTATTATTCAAAATATCATTTATTTAATTGAAATTTAAAAGAATTTTATTATAATTTATAAGAACACCATTGAAGGAATGCTGACCATCAAATGATGTCATAATTCGGTTCAATTCTTATGAATTGTGCAAAATATGTGTCTCATCAATGATAAGTTATTCTACAAAAGTTACCGATTGTTAAAATTCTTTTAGCACCTTGGAACTATTTCCTGTCCTTGATAGGACAAGATTTATTTCAAATACAAAACAGAAACATTCGAAATTTAAAAGAAATATTTAAAAATTTTGCCAGGACAAAACAAGCTAGTATGTTTCAATTTATGCTATAAATAGTGTTTGTTATTTTACAAAGAATAAATTTTACATGTAAATTACACGTAACTTACTTTAAATTTTGTAAAATATTTCCTATTTAGACTGCGAAAAATACAATTTCACCGATAATTATGCAAGAATATAACATACTTTAGCTTGATTATGCTGAAATGTTACTGAATTCCTTAAATTTTACGAAATTCTACAAGAAATTTCTTAAATTTTGCCAAATTCTAAAATAATTTTTATAATTCTGGCAAAAATTACGACTTCGATCACTAGATATAAATGAACTTAATTTACGAGTTTTTATTTTTAAAATATTTCTCGAATTCTGTGGTCTTAAAGTCGATTTCGGATATATATATATATATACATATTTATATCGGTATTACAATAACAGCAAAACGAATTATATATAGGATTCCGTAAATATGTTTTTGTACTCAAATTTCAGTAATTTATAATAATTTAATGGTTTATTTCAAGAGATAATTAACTAATACCTTATAAAAGTCTTTCAGTCGGATATGAATTATTAAAGTAAACAAGTTTTTGCATTTTGTAATCTTATAAAAACATGGGTTAAGTAATAAAAATTATAAATCTTTAGTAAATCAATAAAATATTAAAGTATTTGATTGTTTTTAATGATAATAACTATAATATGATTGCGAACTAAACTAAGTTAATGATAGTTAGTGTGCAGTCGTTTTGGTTTTAGTGATTATCTTTGATCTCATATTTCTTTTTTATTTATCCGAAATGATTCTGTTTTTTATTCAGAGTTTGTAATCTTTAAATTAATTATAAACAATGAAATAATAACAAGATTTAAATGTAGAGTAATATCAAATTCGAGTTACAGTTTCAATGAGTCAACTGTATTGAGAAATATTTGTTTATTTAGAATTAGAGAGCAGTGTATTTGATCCAAAAGAATAACACATTTAGAAAAAGCTTTATTTTAAAATTCTGCAAACGATTGTTGATTTGAGAGTCAGTTTTCCAAATGAAAACAATGGATAACAGTATTGTATTGTTCTCCAGGACTGGCAGAGTATATCAAATAAGTCCTCCACTCTCTTCATAATCATGAGTTAGAGATGAAGACAACACAACACTAACTGCAATGTGGTTTCACATTTCAATCCCTTCTAAATTGTATGTTTAACTTTTCAGGGGATTAAAGGATCAGTGAATTTTGGAAAAGAATTCTGATTTCCGCTCAAATGCTTTCTTGACTTTTGCCGAGACTTTTGTTTATTTGAAAATATTTGTCAAATTATTAAAACCCATAACAAACTCAAAATAAATGATTTGAATGATAAGTATTATTAAAATAAATTTAACCCAAATTATCGAATATAATGAGAGCCTTGAAAATGATCCAGTTATCTCAGTAGAAAAGTTACCAGTGCTGTTTTGCGAGATTGTATTGTATAGAACAAGCATTTATTGGTGTTATTTGTGAGTGTCGTGTCGTCTCTGTTTGTCTCTGTTGTACACTTTATTTTGATTTCATTTAATTTCATCTCTTTTTACATAACAATCAAACATTTGGCTTAACTATAGTAAGCATTAGTGGCCTCACAGACGCAATAAACCATAAAGCAATCAAAACTGAATGCCTTTCCGTTTATATATCTCTTGTGTATTATTTCACTGTTCGCAAGTGACTATAATAATGCAATATTGGATGACTACAAATACCTAACTCTACTGAATATCAGTGAACAGACATCGAAATCGATTTATCAAAAGTTGACTATACGTTCAATTTATACCACAATTTTATTATTATATCGTTTTTATTTTCCAATACCCGTATGATTAATGTATTGCGTTATTGTCTGAACACATAATGTTTTGTGAAAACAAACAAAAGTTAAACCCGAGAACTAACTGCAAATCACTATTAAATTTACAACTACTCCAAAACAATTAAAATGTCTCCATATTATAATCATATAACACATTATTGTTATTATATTAGTTTTCAGTCAATTCCAGTTTTATTTCACTCAATTTTGAACTTCAATCCAGAGTAACAATACTTTTACAATCTATCTGTCATTTATGAAATAGGATTTTATATTGATCTATAATTTTGATTTAGAATTAAATTTATCAAATGATTTCGAAGATAATTAGTTAAACTTCAGTAATTATATCTATCTTATTGTTTTTGAAATATTTAAAGTATCCTCAAAACATGTTGACACAATTCATAGTACGGGGTATTAAAAAATAAAATCATCATTGGATTGGTGATTTAACAAGATTAAATTTTTCATTCTATAACTGAAATTCAGAATCCAATTCTTGTTAATTATAAGTTAAAAATAAGATAAAATCAAACGATAAAAAATTGAAACACTACTGTTGAAAAAAGTTGTTACGAAAACCCCAAAAGTTATCACAATTACTAATGAAATTTAATTACTATTTGATTTCCTCTTTACCTCTCTCTCTCTCTGTATGTGTTTTCACTACAAAATTAAATAAGATATTAAATATTTGATAAGACTCTGAATGCGATAATTACTTTTTGATCGCAAGCTCTCTCTCTCTCTCTCTCTCTCTCTCTCTCTCTCGCTCTCCAACTGTACGATTCATTAATTTTATATAACTATTTGAGCACTGGTAGTGTTCATCTGAAAGTAGCACTGGTAGTAGTTATCTCTCCCTCTCATTCTTTCTTTTGGATCGGAACAGGATTGCAATTCTAGTTTTCACTCCAATTCACAACTTTTATTAACAAAAAAGTTTTTAGAACTACACACACGACACGACACACACATATCTTTTTTCCTCTACTTTTTCTCTATAACTTTCTCTATTCATGTATCGATGAGCTCACTATAGGGATGGAGAGGAGAAAATTAGTGGAAAAACTGCTAAATGTATGGAAAGAGCTTTGATTTGATTGAAATTTCAGTGCAGTTTTGCATCAAAATTACATAATCTGTTTATTATTGTGTTTTAGAGTCAAACTATTTTATAAATGCTTTGAATGGAGTTAAATATAAAAAAGATGTTGAGTAGAGTTGCAGATGTATTGCAGACTAGTATTATTCTAACCCCACATATACTATGCAGTCAACCCATCCCCACTTATTTTTGATTTCCTAGTTTCACCAACAAAAAAAATAGAAATAGGGGATAAATGTGTCTACAGCTGTAAAACCCCTTAAAAATATGTTTGGATTTATTTTATCAAATATATCGATGCAGTACTGACTGTCCAAATCTGATTAATACATACAATGAGAGAATTTAATACAATTTCAATAGATTTTAATGCAAATAATATTGAAAGTAAGTCTGAATTGCAGTCACTTTTTATAAACTACAGAAATATAAATGATTTTATTTAATAATCTATAAGTTAATTATGAAATCTTAGATTGCTTATTTCTAATATTGTTAGTATAAATAAATTATAAGGATTCAATTTATATCAATCTAATATTTCAGGTTGCTCAAAATTCCTAAACAAAATAAGAAAAATAAAAATTGCAATCAGTTATGATTCGGATTTAATTTATTTGCAATATATTCTGTTTATTCAAAATAGTAATTATAAGCAATCGATAATTTGCTAATAAAATCAATAATTCTAATGATGTTTGACTATATTTACTCATTTAAATTATTTTTAATGAAAACCAAATATTCCTTTGCTTTTCCTTAAATTTATAATTCATTGCAAGCCTTGAAAGGTCTCAATAAAATAATTTACAGAATTTACTAATGTTTATCACGATTAACAACATTATAGCAATAAATCAATTCCAATGCATAAGTATTTTATTTTCACAGTTAGAGTCCAAATGATTGGCTTAGAAGACGAGTAATCGAGAGATTTGTGTTAGGAATACAAATAATCGCTAAAATTTTTTAATCATTAAAACTGCTTTAACGGTAAGAGAAAGTAGAAGACGTCAGATCTTAAATCAGAGAATTGTGCGAAACGTATGACTAAAGCAAAGAATGTTTGGCTGTAATGCATAGTATATGCTATTGTTATTGTATTAGAGCAGCAAATCTGACTAACTTTACGCTAAATTGAAACCAAAATGTGTTTCAATGTGTTTGCAGCTGTTTCTCCAACAGCACTGCACACAACTATCGGCTAATGCTTTTTGAGGTCTGATTATAGTTCACTTTAGGAATTATATCATTACTAAATGCTGTTTTATGCAAAAACAAGTCAATAACTCATTTGCATGACTAGAGCTTCTGATTTGCAAAACTCACTCTACTCTTCGTTCACTATTTCTCTGTCTCTCTATTTCTGGAGCTCTAAAATGTTAGCGATATATAAGACAATATATAAGAACTTTTTCTATCAATTCTACCCTTTAGGCCGTTTATGATCCCAAACCCAGAAATATTCTGTAGATATCACACAAACCAATGGATGCCTCAACACATTTTTGGTTTAGCGAAATATTTTTGTGAAAATGATTTTATTGAGGGCTCAATTGAATCATCAGATCAAACGACCAGAGATTGTAAACTATCTCTGATATTGTAATTAACGAAAAATACATTCATATATGCATTGAGTTTTAGAGAAGTACTGTATCTGCGAATGGTTTAGTGGTTCCGATGTCTCAGTATATCATTGAAACATAAGTTTGAATTACAGCCCTCTATAAAATCATTCGAAAGATTTTTCACTAAACTTCTTATACAGTGAACGCATAGTTGGGAGAAGAATATTTAGGGGCAATAAAAGGCCTGAAGGGTGTTTCAATTTGCGAACACTTCCAACAAAGATGTCCCGCTCTATGGATGAAATTCCCACGAGTTCTACTGTGCTCTTCACCAGAAAACAGATACTCTTTGCCAATTGAAGGCTAGCTTATAGTGCGAGCACTGGCTTAGAGTATTATACAGAACTGTTTCTCCGATTATTATATTACCGACAATTTTAGAAACTCAGGCTTAAGATTCAAGGGAAAGGACAAGATAACTCAGGGCTCATATATGTCCTCTCTGTTGGGCAGAGGCAACGAGTTTAGTAAAGACACGTTTTATGAGATAATTAAACTGTTATCCTATACACCAAATGAACACTGAGTTTAGAACTTTTTGAATCACTGGTTGTTATAATAATAACATCCTTTACTGCTTTCATACACTTCATAAACCTTTGCTTCAAATATTTGTACAAATGATTGTAATTTTAAATTTTTATCTCTAAAACGGAGTGAAAATTATTAACTAATTATTTGTTTGCATTTAAAAACATTAAAATTCAATTTTGTTATCAAAACATTACAAAATACTACTCATAAAGAATGAAAGAATGATTGGAATCAATGATTACTCAAATAGTTATCCACTGTTGCAGTTGTGTTGAGTAAAGTGAAGACTTGTCACATAATCTTTTAGATTAGTTATACTCAGTATTGTTCTGTTAGTAGTGTTACACTAGTGTTAGCTAAACAGGAGAAAAAAAATTCTTTACTGAAACTAATACTAAAAGTAATGCTCTGGACTTCAAACTTCGCGAATGCAATGAGTTTTTCTGTTATTTTAGGCGTTAGTGAAGAAGTACTTGTTGTTAGAGTGAAAGTTACAAATTGTAGAGAAGTGATACTGTCATTCAAGTGCTGCCAGACTTGAAATGAAAGTTTCGAATAAGTGTTAGCATCAGATTCTCATCCACACCATTCCAATAGTGAATGTTCTGTGCATTTGTGGACTCGAGTTTTTATTTGCTTTCATCTCAATTGTCTGTATTGACGGAGCTGTTCAGAGCTGTCCAGAGCTGTTATAACAACTCTAATGTAATAGAAGGGAAAATTTTCGATCATTTCAATTACAATTTGAAGATCGCTTACAGTTCGCCCGACTCTCCCCTCCCATTAATTCTATTCTATTTACTATTTATTCTGTTATTGAAATAGTTTCCAATATTGTTATGACTTTAAATAAATTATTTGAATTCATATTATATTAAAATATTATTTTCAAATATAAAATTATTTGTTTGAATATATCTTATTTAACGCAAAACAACGATAGGCTAACTATGGATTGAATGTTGTGTTCACTATATAGAGAACATATTTACAGAGAATAAGATGCACTCAAATTGCTTTACTTCAGTTCCAGTATTGTATGGATGAAAAAGTTGATGTGAGTTATGAAATAAGTTATCAGAGATGAGGTAAAGTGCAAAATTGTCAGATATATTATTTCCTTCTATTTCCGACCACTTCTACTATACATTATCATCAAAACCATAACTTTTAGTAGAGATAGTTCTTGGTTTGGCCAAAGATTTTTCTTGTCATAAGTGGTTTTTTGGTCGTGGCTTTTGATATCATAGAATAGTTTAATCTTTTTCTCTTCAGAAGCCGAAAAAACGTTATTAAAATTTTTATTTTAGCCATCGCTTCGAGCAATATATGCAAAGCCACAGGATATTGGATTGGATTGGCATCAAGTCTTGAACTGAAGTTTTTATAAAAATAAAATTTGGTTACAATAAAAATGTTCTTCTCTTTTAGATACTCTGATTCCCTTTCCTCAGGCTTTTTGAACAGAAAGGATTGACACCAGAAATAAAAGCTATTATTTTAAAGTCTTTATGATGTCTGGCACCAGGTTTTTGCCCGGTTTTCTATGTTCTCCAGTATTTTTTAAGTGGACAACTCTTACAAAGAGCGAGCACAGTCACATTTTTATGGTGGGTGCTATTCATTTAAGAAGTAGCTATATATCGATGGAGAAAAAGTGCATACATTATAAGCAGACAATTAAGGTCAGAGTCGGCCCAAACACAACGCTTATGGCTTTTCATACTAATTAGATGAATGACTCGAATGGCAAAAAACAAGAACAGAATCATCGAACCAAACCATTTTTGGTTCATAAAGTTTTTTTGAACAGCAATCAAAGTATTAGCAGAAAATTTTATGATTAAAACGTGAATTTTTTCACTAAAACTTTCTTATATTTAAATTTTGTTTCTTTTGGTCGCAATTATTTGATTTAAATTTGTTTTTATTTTCGTTAAACATTTAAATATTTCTTTTTATTTTCTTTGATTTCAGTAAACCTTTTTTTTTTGGTTATTCCGTTAAAAAGTTTGGTCAATAAATTTGAAACCACTCCTTATCTCAAACATATATTACTCCATTAATTATGTGGATTATCTCTCTCTCATACAAAAAAAGGAAAAAA
>JAQIXY010000127.1:0-11735 GCA_034699165.1 Adoristes ovatus | reverse complement strand
AGTTGCATGCAATTATAGGTGATATTCAATGAATGGGTGCAATTATATCCCAATACAATTGTCAATTGCATAGGTTTATGTGCATTGTTTGAATTTGATAAAAAATCACATATAATTGCTGTCAAAGTATTGGTCAATAATGGACTGTAAAAAAGTTGAAAAATCTAAACATTTGGATTTATCCTTTTCTTATCAATTAATGTGTTCTCTAATTCAAAGTTAAACAAAATGTCTCAACAATAGACTTGTCTTCAAATTATGACAATATTACCCATCAATTGTCAGAATAAATGTTGTTTCGACAAATAATTAGTTTAGTTTTCGGTTAAACTCATTTAAATGTATTACTTAATCGATTTAATTCGAAAATATTTATAAGGTGCAATTATATGTGAATTTTAATGAAGGGGTGCAATTGTATCCGAATATAATTGCATCAGATTTTGAAAGTTTGAAAATCTCTTGAATTTTGGTATAATTGCAACTAAATGAGGTAGAAAACGCTATTTTTATTAAAATTGAATGATTTTATAAAAATATTTAAATAACTATTTTATGGAATTATCTAAAAACAGTCAAATCAGTGGTTCGGATGCGAGTCGTTCGATAACAAAGCAGCGAAAGATCGCCTCTTCATTCAGAGACAACCATTTGTATGAAACGTTTCAATTGGCGCACGACTTGTTGAGACGGGCTCTCGAAAGCTGGAAAAGCACTAAATTCATAGACGAATCGCAACAAACTTTGGTCAGTAATCTTCTAAGACTTGCTCTCAATTGTCTTTCGTTCGATTTCATCGGCACTTCTCCTGACGAGTCTTCGGATGACTTGTCCTGTAAGTCATTAATTGGTTAATTGAATTAATAAATTAATCGCAACACTATTGTGGAACAGGTGTACAGATCCCTACGAGTTGGAGACCAGCATTTTTAGACTTCAATACATTACAGCTGTTCTTTGATCTCTTTCACTGTTTGCCACAATCATTAGCGCCAATCGTAAGCATTCATTCAGTCAATGTATGGAAATTTAAATGATTTACCCCTAATTTATTTGAAGGCACTGTCCTGTTTGGTTCAGTTTGCATCTGTGCGAAGGTCTCTATTCAACAACACAGAGAGGGCCAAATTCCTTATGCAACTGGTGTCGGGCGTCAGATATATCTTAGAGAATCCCCAGGGCTTGTCTGATCCGGGATGTTATCATGAGTTCTGTCGACTACTCGCTCGTCTGAAGTCAAACTATCAATTGAGTGAATTAGTCAAAGTGGACGGGTATCCCGAAACTATAGCTTTAATAACCAAATTCACGGTTACGAGCCTTCAGGTAAGCTATTGTTAGCACTATTTGCAGATAAATTAATTGTCAATTAATGTTGATGTCCGGCACCGGTAGATGTGGCAGTTCGCCCCCAATTCTATACACTATTTGTTGAGTTTATGGCAACGAATGGTTGCGTCCGTTCCTTACGTTAAGGCTTCTGAACCACATTTACTCGAGACCTATACGCCTGAAGTAACGCGCGCTTACATCACATCCCGGTTAGAGTCAGTGAGTGATGTGGTCAGGAATGGGTTGGAAGACCCATTCGATGATATAGGTATGGTTCAGCAGCAATTGGACCAGTTGTCCACTATTGCCAGGTGTGAGTATGAGAAGACCTGTTCTCTAATCGTCCAACTGTTCGATGGTTCGGCCCAATCATATCAAGAACTGCTCCAAACGCTTCCCATTTCGCAAATGGATGTCGCCATACAAGAGGGTCGACTAACGTGGTTGGTCTACATTATTGGTGCGGCCATTGGGGGCCGAATCTTCCTGAACAGTACGGATGAACACGACGCCATGGATGGGGAACTGGCTTTTCGAGTGCTTCAGCTCATGAACTTTACTGACAATAGACTCGCACAGGTATGCAATCAGAACTGAGTCAACTGTTATTTATTTGAATGTTTATTCAATTGTGCACCGAAAGGGTGGTTCCTGTAAGAAACTAGAACTGGCGATGTTGTCGTTCTTCGAACAGTTCCGTAAGATCTATGTCGGAGATCAGGTCCAGAAGACATCTAAGGTTTACAGACGACTCTCAGAAGTTTTGGGTCTGACTGAAGAAACTATGGTTTTGAGTGTTTTCGTCCGAAAAATGTATGTATTCTTTGAAAGATTTATCCGAAGACTAATTATTATTAATTTCTATAGAATAACAAATTTGAAATATTGGGGAAATTCTGAACTTATAGTAACAAAAACTCTTCAAATACTCAACGACTTGTCTGTTGGCTATAGTAGTGTACGAAAACTGGTCAAATTGGAAGAGGTCCAGTTCATTCTCAATAACCATACAGTGAGTAGACAATACTCGAAACACAAACACTTTATTGTTAACAATTTGTTTACTGTCAGAGCGAACACTTTCCCTTTTTGGGCAGTTCTGCACAAATAAATGATATGCGCTGTCGTTCAACGCTATACACATCATTGGGTCGACTCCTTATGATAGATCTCGGAGAGGATGAGGAAAAGTTCCTAAACTTTATGAGTAGTCTAACGGGTGAGCGATAATCAAATCATTTAATACTAATATAAATTGAATTGAATTATATTAAAAGCGGCTTTCGATGGATTGGCTTTACTTCTCAAGTCTAACACTATATTCAATGTCGAAGAGGCAAAGGTTTGAAACAAACGAGAATTCATTAAAGTTACCAATTATTGCTCAATTGCTATACATTTGGTTTATAGAAAGCACTGATAGGAATAGCTCGTGATCTCCGAGGGTTGGCGTTTGCGTTCAATACAAAGACCAGTTTTATGATGTTATTCGAGTGGATGTGAGAACTGTTGTGACTATTTGTGTGAATTTACTTTATTAATTATTCTCCAATTGAATGAATAGATATCCGTCTTATACGCCGATACTTCACTCTGCGATAGAGCTCTGGTATCACGACCCACACGTCACTACACCGGTCCTCAAACTGATGGCAGAATTAGTTCAAAACAGGTCTCAAAGACTACAGTTTGATGTCTCGTCGCCCAATGGAATACTACTCTTTCGAGAGACGAGTCGAATGGTTGTCAATTACGGCACTCGTATTCTAACTCTCGGAGATATACCCAAAGATCAAATCTATCAATTGAAATATCCTTTTCTTAATTAATTATTTTTTTTACTAAACTTTTTATAAATTTTCTTATAATTCCATTATTTCCTTAACTTTGAACTGAACTCAAATTTTACGCTCAAAGGAATTTCAATATGTTTTTCAATGCTTAAGTCAGCGCTTTGTGGCGGTTATGTTAATTTTGGGGTTTTTCACTTGTATGGCGACACAGCACTGGACGACGCGCTCAATACTTTTATTAACTTATTATTATCTATACCTCAAACGGATTTATTGGTAATAAATGAGTGATTTCTTTAATCAATTGCTGTAAATAACTAACGATTGTATTATTATATTGTTTTTACAGAACTATCCAAAGCTGAGCCAAACGTATTACGTATTGTTGGAATGTTTAGCACAGGACCACATGAACTTCTTGGCCAACTTAGAGCCAAATGTTTTTCTATACATTCTCTCTTCAATATCCGAAGGCCTCAATGCATTGGACACAATGGTCTGCACCGGTTGTTGTGCAACACTCGACCATATCGTCACATATCTGTTCAAATGGTTATCAAAAACGACTAAAAAGCCGACGCAAACCGGTTTAGTGCGTGAAAGTGAGACCTGTCTTAAAGTGCTTGAACTACAGCCCGAAATACTGCAACAAATGCTTTCAACGATTCTCAATATTATAATGTTTGAGGACTGCAGAAACCAGTGGTCTATGAGTCGACCCCTTTTAGGACTTATTTTACTCAACGAAGAATATTTCAATCAACTCAGACAAAGCATTGTAGGCCAACAGCCCTCTGACAAACAGTCATCAATGGCCCAGTGGTTCGACAATTTGATGGAAGGCATAGAACGCAATCTACTTACCAAAAATCGCGATCGGTTTGTGCCCAACCCCTGCCCTCAACACTAATCAATTAATGACAACAATTGTTTGCTTTATTCTTAGGTTTACACAAAACTTGTCTGTATTTCGACGCGATATAAACGATTCCCTGAAAGGGCCGGCTTTGGCCAACAACTCGACCGCCAGTATCGCCGGCGGAGACAATATGATGAGTTGAGGCCAACACTCACTCAATCGCCGCATGAATTGTAAATTATTTATTTTTATAATTCTTCTCAAATGTATTTTGTTTTTAAAGTAGAATTAAATAAAATTTTAAATTAATTTTAAGACAATTTAGTGAAAACGAGTTTTTTATTAATTATTTAAACAATTAATTGTAGTTTAGATTCGAATGAAATATCAATTTCACAAATAATGAGTTTTATATGAAAATGAGATGCGAGTGCTTTCGAAGTTAAAAATTGGTTTAAATAATTGGAATGAATATCATTTATAGACAACTCTATAGTTATAGCACTTCTATTGAATACAATAATAATAATAACCTAAAAATTGAAATGATTTAGAAATACAAAAAAGGTTAAAACAAACGAATTGTTAAAAATCGAACAAAAAGTGTTTTTTCACAATCATATCATTGATTAAATGAATTAATTATTAATTAAAAGCATATATTAGTTATTAATGGTTATGTGGAGACAAAAGTATAAGATCTTGAGGGCGAGTGTAAGCCTTTATTTGCCGGCGCCGGCGAATCGGGACTCAAGAAGTCCCAAATAAGAATAGTGTCGTCGTGTGAACTGCTCACTATCTGAAACTCATCGAACTGTAGTCGAAATACTCTACCGGTGTGTTCGACCAGAGTTCGCAAACAAAGTGTTCCATTTGGGGAGCGGGGGTCGAGTGCTGCCGCCAAATCCCATACTTTAATTTTACTGTAATTTAAAGATATTGTTTTAAATATTGTCTTAATATTACGTATATAGTGATTACTAACCCATCATAAGCTCCGCTGACTATACGCTTGTTATCGAATCTTATGCAACGAACCAACTCTTCGTGTCCGTCCAATACTCTCAAACAGGTTCCGCATTCAATGTCCCACAATCTAAACACAAGTTATTGTTATTTTATTTATCACTTAAATGTTTAGAAAATAAATTCGTTTATTAATTTCAGAATTAAAATAAACTCATTTAAGACTCAAACAAAGAGTTAGTTCTTTAGACTCGAATTTCAACCTTTGATTTCGGTTTTAATTGATTTAAACATATCATTAATATTCCATTTATGAAAATAAGTAAACGTTATTAGAATTATATAAATGTATGCATACATTAGAATACATCGAAATTAATGGAAACATTTATTCGAAATTAACAAAAGTGTAAAATATATTCGATTTAGAGGTCACTAACACATTAAATACTACTTTGACTGCATTATCGAAAACTAGGGACGAGTGGGCGACCGATTAGAACATACCTCATGTGACACAACCATCAATTAAACTCAAACAAAGTTCAATATAACTATTGAAATGATTTTCGTTTTTGAAATAATATATAATTTGTGAGAAAATGAATATAAGAAACGAATTCTAATTATTTAAAATTTTTTATAAAAAAAATTCTCAAAGAAATTGCTGTAAAAACTGATTTGAAATGAGACAAAACATTTTGTGATTTGGCTAAATCTTTACAAAATATAAACCACAGTATTATAAATAAAATTTATAATCAGAAATTCGGGTAAAATTATAATTTGACCGTAATATATCCATGCAATATTTTGCACAACTGCTTAAATACAAATTCATCAATAAAAATATATTCAACAGTAAATCAAAAGAAGTTATGAGAATTCAAACTTAAGGAAGTATTAATGAGTTGAGAGAATAATACAGTAATCAAATTAATAAGTCATATGTTTTCAACCGCAAACTTATTTAACAAATTTAATAAAAATATACAAAATGTTAAACGAATTGAGTGCAAGAACTATAAAACATTTTATTCAAGTGTTTCGAAAGACATAATTTATAGCACAATATTAAATGTTTCAAAAATTCTATAGAAATGCAGAACTCATTTGATATGCAGTGATAACTAAATATAAATTATGCACACATTTGTATTATACATAGCAATGGTCATAGAAATGATAAAAGTATTTGAGCTGTATATAGCTAAACCACCCTCATAATTTTGACAAGAATTTGGGTAAAATGGTGCCATTTTCTCCATATTCCAGAATATTTTGTCAAATTCTTGCATAATTTTACAGATTATTTTGGAATTTGGCGAAAATAAATCCTTTGGCTAAAAACAAATTTACGAATTTCACTTGTGTTACTGTAACTGATGAACTGAGAAATGTAGAAATTAAATCATAATCATTAATTCAGAATATAATCCATTTCATAGAATTGAGCAAATATCACAGATTCTGACTATTTTCATGAATTATATTTTGTATTATAATTTATAAAGATTTTATTAATAATGCCATTATACTGCCATAGGCTGAATTATACAAATTAAATATTTAAAGTACAAAATAAATTATTTAAAATTATTTAAATCACTTTTATTGAAACACATTAACTAATTATGTTTATTAACTTTATATTCTATAATTTAAATTGACCAATACTCAATTTATACAACTCATTCAAAAATCATTTTATTGAATTGGATTACATTCGATAACTTTTGCATTTCAGTTGAATTATAGAATCACTTCAAGCAAATATTTTAGGAAATGCATTCAATACAGTATAAAAGAAAAGTTAAAATGTTTTGAAAGCAAAAAAAAAATTGTTCAGCGATTTGAGCAAAGCTAATGCGCTAAGCTCTTTAACAATTAAAAGGCAAAGCTTTAAATGAATGAACAATCAATCAATTATTTGAACAAAATATTTTCAGATATTATAAAAATTTGCAATAAAAATATTGTGCAAACATTGACTCGAATTGGAATTAATTAAACGGTTTAATCGTTTTGTATGACTTGATTTCAAAGTCAATTATTCAATGACTTCAACACTAATGAAATTTTGCCAGAAATGAGTCATTAGTTTTATAAATAGTAAAACATGTTTTACTCCGTTTTTATTATTCTTTAAAGTCGTTCACAAATACAATGAACTCTTTTGCGTTCAAATTCATGAATACTTTATTTAAAATATAAATCTTTAGAAATAAATTATTGAAAGAAATCGATTCATATTTTAATGACCAAACACTAGATTATAACTAATATAAGTTTAATTTCATTATAAGAAACAATAACTTGTTATAACTATTGTGTAGTTTTTAAAATTTAAAAATAAAATAATAATTAAAAATATATTAGAAATGTTTAAATACCTGATTGTGTTATCAGAGCTGCCGCTGACGACCAGTCGATCGCGATATTGAAGGCATGCAATTCCTCGTTTGTGTCCGTTGAGAGTGCGTACAAATTCACAGTTAGAAGTGTTCCAAACCTTTATAGTCCTGTCCCCCGAAGCAGAAACAATGTATTTCTCATCGAAATCCACTACATTGACGGCCGCCCTGTGCCCGACCAGAACACGCCGTAAATTAATATCTGTGGGAGAAGTCATATCCCAAACAGCAATTGACCTGTCCTTAGAACAGGTAACCATCATTCCATTGTTGAATCGCAAATGCAGAACAGCCTCGCAGTGATGTATCAAAGTGTTGACCATCTGTCCCGACCCCACCTCCCAGACACGTACCGTTGCATCACTTGAACCGCTGATTATTACTCTCTCATCGTATTGAAGACACAATACCGAACCCGTATGTCCCGTAAGGATCTGTGCAAACCATACATTAGTAAAACATTCATATATTAAAATTATTGAATCAATACTTTAGAGCATTGAAGAGAACTTCGGTCCCATATCTTAATTGTATTATCTCTGAGACCACTAATTATCTTCTGGTCGTCGTATTGAAGACAATAAACTCCTTTACTGTTCTCAGAGCGACAGTTAATCCGTTGCAGATTATGTCGACCACACCTCCAGTTGTTTTCAGTACTTTCGATGTCTTGAATTATTTTTGGGAAAAGCCTTCGATAAAACATATGATCCGGATGTTGCTCACCAGCACAGGGCTTAAACAGGTATCTGACCCTTAATTAATTATTGAAAATTAGTTAACAGCAAATTAGTTTAATCTACTGATAAATAGTATACATACCATCCCCTTCTATGAGATAGCCCTCTCCACAGTGAGTCTGTTCGCACCCGACTTTCAATAAGTTTTTTCCAAAGCATTCCCTCTGAGATAACTCTATACCACTCTTTGCAGACCAGTTCTGCTGAACACAAAGACTTGGCGTCCAAATACGAGAGTACAGTCTCCGCCACGTGATCTAACCCTTTCTCTATTGGATTCAATCAAATATTAATAAAAACAATATAAAACTTTATCAATTGATCCCATCTTCGGATGACTTACTCGGGAGTAATGAAATGAAGTCTCTCTGAAGCATAGGTTTTAGATAACAATTGATTTGCGAGTGTTGGCAGTGAGACATCTTTGACAACAGGTATTCAACAAAGTCTGTCTGATCCGATTCAGACCACGAGTCAAAGTGTTTCATACAGTCCTCTTTGGTTTTTAGGTAAAGAGCAGCCGATTCTTCGAGTAATTGTTCGTCTCGTGCTTTTAGAACAGTTCCAGTAAATAGTGAAGTCATCGGTAAAACCTTTTTGTATAACAATCCAAAACACAATTGATTTAAATTCACAATAAAATAATTTAAAAAACATTTCAGAAATTAATTTAAACAAAAACTGTTTGAATGTAAACAAAGAAATGATTGACTCATATATTAGTGGTGTTTATAGACATATAATAGAGAGACAGGACTTGTGTCAAAGGTTAACATCAAATAATGGCAGCTATGGCTCAGATAAGGATTGGTGTCAACAGAGGACTGAGTGGTGAGGAGTGGACTCAATCTGTGCTACGAATAGGTTTACAACACATCAGACGTAATGCAAAAATAGATGATTTCTTACGGAAACGATTGGCTCTGAGTTGGACTCATTCAAAGTGATTGTGTCCATCATTTCAATTAATGTCTATTTAATACTATAAATACAATCAATTCAAACACAATTAAATTAAATACTAATAATTAGTTTCAATTCAAGATCGCAATCAACTGAACCACAGCTCAGATACTCATTATTGCAGTGAAGTGAGTGTTGAGTACAGCAAACACTACAGACAGACCAGTATTTGTGCCATATTTTCACAGACGTCAACACAAGGGGTTCTCTTCGCACCACTCTATCAACCATTCCTATCAATGTAGACATTGCTAAAGGGGTCACAAAGTACTGAATAACGCAATGAGTGAACAACTCTTGTCCTATAATACTGAATGACGTTTCAGTTTAACTTCAAATGTTTGAATCAAAATTCAAGTATTTGTTGTATTAATAAAACGTATGATATTTTCCGGTTTATTTCGAACCCGTTTTCAATTTTACTTTAACTTAAACTCTATTTATGTATTGAGTTATTATATAAATAGTGAACACTTTTTACGGAACCCTAAAATCGGTTTTAAATAAAGATTTAAAAAATAATAGAAAAACAAAACAAAAATACTCTGCTTTTGAGTCTCTATTAGAGACGTCGACTCTTATTGTCTACAATTATTATAGTGTTGTGTTGAGTGCCGTATCTCTAGTCTAACATATGAATGACATGTGCCGTCACTTCTAATGTATTTCCACTCAATTCGCTGTTTGTATTTGTAATCAATTTAAAGTTTTATTGAATTAAAACTTCATTTAATAAGAGTTTTATTGAAATAAAATAATTTAAATGTCAAAAGTGTTGCGAAGAAAAGTAAATTCAAGTGAAAACAATGTCTCACAAAGAGTTGAGAGTAAAAGTGTGGCCAAAGGCACCAAAAGCCGATCCAATCAAAAGAGTTTTTGGTTCGCAAATAGGGTTTCATTAAAATTATCAGTCATTTCATTGATTTGTTTGGTGTTATTGGTGTTAATAATACATTCGTTATATAAAAGGCATTTATATAATAAAGTCTATAACCCTTTGGACACAAACATAGCATTGAATCCAATAATTAATGCAAAAAATTGGGGCACTTTTAGAAGTGGACACTATTTCGGTCTTAAGACATGTTCTCCCGAATCAATGGTAACGGGAATGATGTGGTTCTGGAATCGTATTGAGAGCAACTCATTGCCGGTGAGGCACTGGTGTGACCAAAACGATAGGTTAGGGCGCTATGGGTGGACTCGACATGACTTCAAATCGTTTGGTATTCAAGAGATTGTCGATCAAAATGTTGTTTTTGAGACCAGTTTTCTTAAGTTTGCGAACAACAGTTGGAGAGCAAGGATTGGGGCCAAACCCCGTTATGCGGAACAGTCGATCACTTCGAGTTCTTCATCGGTTCCAATATCACTGATCTTCTATGTGGCGACACAACGATCGACCGATCGTTTACAAGTCATGCCATTCAATGCTGAACTTAAGCCGAATTCCAATTTTCAAATCGAAGGCTATTCACAAGATTTGGGGGATTTTAGGATTACATTAACGGTTTCGAGAAATAGAGGAAATGTTTTGTTCAAAAACTATTTGAATACTCTCTCAAACCCTCCTTTAGTTTATTTGAAGGAAACTCTTCTAAAAAATTTGGTTCTTTTCGACATAAATGACATCCAAAGGAATCCTATATTTGTAGTAAACGGCGATTCATTTGAGAACAGAGACCAAACCAGTAGAGCGAACTTTGTCGCACATCAGGTCGTCTTCAGCTCATCCGTTGAATTGGATATCAGTTTTCAAACACTAGACAGTCAGTCATTAAGTGATTCGGCGGTAGAGGAGTCGTATGAAAAGGAATTGGAAAAAAGAAGTTTAAAGTTTGACAGAGATTTTGAATCAAAGTTTGGTTTAGAAGTGAAGAACTTTAGTCAAAACGAAATATCTTTCGCGAAAGCAATCGTTAGTAACGTTTTGGGAAGTATTGGATATTTTTCTGGCTATTCCTACGTTCAGTCAGACTTGACTAATGAACCCATTCTTTACGGTCCACTTCAGCTCTTGACTGCAGTTCCCTCCCGTTCCTTCTTCCCCAGAGGTTTCTTATGGGATGAGGGCTTTCACCAGCTTTTGATTGGCGAATGGGATCGAGAATTGTCTCAGATTATAATCGACGGGTGGCTCAGTCTTATAAATAGCGAGGGTTGGATACCTCGTGAAGTTATTCTGGGCGAAGAGGCCAAGGCTAGAGTTCCTAATGAGTTCATTGTCCAGCTCACTACTAATGCCAATCCTCCGGCACTCTTCATATCCATTGATAAACTTATAAATAATGGAAATATTGATATAAAATGGTTGAACAAAGTGTTCCCGCGATTGCAACTCTGGTATAATTGGTTTAATGTATCACAAGTGGGACACCTGTCCAGCACTTATAGATGGAGAGGAAGAGATGCAAACACTCAAAGAGAACTGAATCCCAAAACATTGACCTCAGGACTGGATGACTACCCGCGCGCTACACATCCAACTGACGATGAAATACATTTGGATTTGAGGTCTTGGATAGCATTCTCTTCACGAGTAATGTCTAAAATTGCAAAACTTATCGGAAACTCTTTGCACAAACAATACGAAGAAACGGCTGACTATTTAAGTGATAATAACTTAATGGATGCCATCCATTGGTCGCATAATCACCAAATGTATTGC
>JAQIXY010000126.1:0-11774 GCA_034699165.1 Adoristes ovatus | reverse complement strand
TTAATATATATATATATATATATATATATATATCGTAACAAATTAACAGAGACTGTATATATTGATAGACTGTTTGGTTAAATAGAGAAACGGTTTTATTTGATAAACAATATGACATAAAATTTACATAAAATTAAATCAAAAGATATAAATAATTAAAAACAATTAATGATTTAATTTTTGTGATCATTAATGGGATAATTATAAACAATTTGTTTTCTCTTCTTCACTAATAGATTCCGTTTTTTCACTCTCACTATTCATTACTAGAAAATCAATAATATTTTCCTAAATTAGTATTATATTCAACAATATTTACAAATCAACCCTAAATTGTTCACAACTTAAGCGCTGTTTCGCCTGTTTTTTGATTTGTTGTTTGCAATAGTTTGTGGGGAAGGGATGTGAGGGGACGAGTCTCTTATGGGTAACTATGACTATATGTTTTTGTTTCTGTATAATAAACAACGAATAGAATAACTTATGGGTGAAAAGTATCGAATAATAGAAGGGCTTATGTGAGGAGAAATAAACTTTTGAATTGAAATCACACTTCTTATCAATTAACTTGTTATTAAACATTTCTCTCTCATCTTCTCCCTCCCTGTGTCTGTCAAAAGTCAAATACGTGCTTTTCTAACGGGGGAATGTACTGTACTTGGTAATATATATATATTTACATTCGTATATTCAGCAATATTTTCTTAAATAATTTAAATAATCCCTGAACTTAACTGATGACTAAATTGTTTGCCTTTTTTTCTTTAAGAATATTTATATTTATTTTAATATATTTATATTAATATATGTCCAAACGGGCCATTGCCAGCCGTTCCCTCATATCTTATATGTAATTATTTGAGGCTTAAGAATAAAAGTGTTTGTGTCATATCTTGTTTTTGACTGAATGTCTCTGTATTTGTTTGTTTTGTATGAATGAGAAGATGAAGAAAAAATTCGTCGAGAGATGAGATGTGAAATGTTGTTGTAATGCAAAACGCTTTTTGAAATGTAGAATAATGTCAATATGAAAATGACATCGGATTACTTGGCCTACTGTTTGTTGATAACAGTAGTTTGAAGTTTTATAACTTATTAATATATTTCTGTTTATTTCTATACACTTTTCATCAAATTCTGTTGGTTTTAGTCATAATTAATGTATAATAATATCGATAATAAGCGCCGTTTTATGCATCAAATTTGCATTAATAAGCACTTAACGGGTCTGTCATTGTTAACATGTATAGTGTATTAACATTGTATTAACTAAAAACAGTATAAATTGTATTTAATATTAATTAACGTTTCAAAATGTGTTGTCGTAGTAATGATGAGATGATGGGGTTATGGCTTATGGGCTATAATTAATTAATTCTATAGCAATACAACTCTTAAATATATTATCATTTCTTTAGAATATATCTACAGTTAGTTATAATAAAATGTTTTAATCAATTGAACAGTCATTTCAATCCTAATAATTATAATTTAAATTTGAAAATCTATAACTTAAAGCCAGTGTCATTTACCCCAGTACCCATTGGGTGGAATGTTCTTTCTACTGCTTCCTGTCTGATGTCCCGAAGGAGTAGATGGCGGGTAGTGATGCCCGTGATGTCCGGTCGCATGACATGAAGTGGCGTGACATGAGTGCCATGACGTGGAGGGTG
Source organism: Adoristes ovatus (assembly GCA_034699165.1). Lineage (NCBI taxonomy): Eukaryota > Metazoa > Arthropoda > Arachnida > Sarcoptiformes > Liacaridae > Adoristes > Adoristes ovatus. The sequence continues at coordinate 10,101 of JAQIXY010000126.1, read as the reverse complement.
GGGCGCCCACACTGGCCACACTGCCCATCTCGGCATCACTGCCATTGCCTCCCGCCTCCTCTTGCAGTTTCATTTGGTTGGCGTAGAACTCCCAGAGTCGGGACACAATCAGAGTGGCCATAATCGAGCCGTGATTGTGCTCAATGAGTCTCAACACAAAGACACCGTCCCAGCCCAGGTAATTGGTCGATATTTTGCGGGCCAATCGGCCAACCTCGGCCATACCTACAAGTCTTGTCCTCCAAAGGCAGAGTCGAATGTAGGCGAGTCGGTTGCAGCGGAAGGTACGCCACACCCAGAATATTAGACTAATTATATTTAAAGGCATAAGAAATGCCAAATAAAACCAAACAACAGAGAAAATCTTCTCATTGAACACATTGATAGGCAGTACACACTGACACGTGTAGGTACGCAACCCTCCCTGGATCGCAGCACGCACTTGGCACAGGGTCTGTAGAGGAAATCGTGGCGATGCCCACCAATCGCCGTCAATGGCGAAGCGTCGGATCAGTTCGAGTCCGTGACGCAGAAATCCCCGGCCCATGAATGAGCCGAGAAGTACAAACTGAAGTCCAACGTTCAGGACATACAGGGTCTTAACGAGAAGATACAGTAGGCACAGGTAGCGGCTCGGCCCGCCCACACAACAACGGCACGAGAGAGGCAGCCGGCAAGAGGGGTCTGTACACCAACCGGCCTCACCCGTCACTAATGTATGGAATTGGTCCACAAATTCGGCTAAAAGAGCCTCTCTTTGTTGACAACCGGGTGGCAGACTTGCAATGTCTGAGGCTTTTTTCAATAGTCGTCGCAGTTTCACACCTGCATTATGAGCACAAGAGTTCCAAACAAGAAACGGCACATAGAAGCAACAACCCTGCACCAGCAGAATCAATGGCGCCCATTGGTAGTAACCAACGCGCACCCGACGCAACCGCTCCGGTCCGGTGGAGGCCACGTCAAAACCACCGTAATCTAACTCTTCCGGAAGAACACGAGGATCGGGAGGATCCTTGAGATGCAATCAAACAAAGATAATTCAAATCAATTAATATTTAATGGTTAAGTCAACGATAAGTAATCCAATGCCTCAACACTAACAACATTACGCATCACTTCCAACACCACTCAATCATATCTTTCATGTCTTTAATGTTTTTGTCAACTCTTTGTTTATTTATTCTCTCTTTCTCTGAGAGTTTTAATAATCAATTGCAAGAATATTGGGGCAGAAATTAAATACCCTTTGGTTTTGAAATAACCATTAGTACCACAAAACAACCCATTCGTTAAAATATGTATTTTATATCATTTTCCAGATTTTATAAAATACTTTCACTCTTACAATAAATAGAGTTGGAATCAGGGAATGAAGTCAAGGGGGTGTCAGCAGAGAAAAATAGAGAAGGGGTAGCACAGGGGGAGAGAAGGAGAGAGAATTTTGTCTGAGATATTAATATTAATCGTAGATATAATAAATATTGTTGTTTTTGTTCACTACAGTGATGCTCAGGCTCTTTGACTATATTGACTACAAGTCATATTCAGTCTATTCAAGGGCGTATATAAGGGTGTAGTTATATAATTCTAATAACAGGGTAAATCCCGCAAAATATGATTCATTGTTCCAAATTCAATGCAATTCTTAATTTCCAGAAATTTAAAAATAATTTCATTAAGAAATGGCTTAAATTTGAAGAAAAAATTCTCTATTCATAGGGATTGAAAGCCTTGGGGTCAGACTTGTTTATGTCATTGGCAACTGTAAGCCTCGACACAAAGTCGTAAATCACTTGATGGCATATTATATGGACTATTCCGTGTTATATGCCTACCCTATCTCCCTATCCTTGCGCATCAGTGGGTGCAAAACACGTTCCAATGCTTTGAATGGCTCTAAATTGTATAGTTTATGAGAGTTTGCAAAATAAATGAGAATAAAAGCATAGAATAATGTTATGCAAAGGGTGTGGAACGACATGATGATAGAGAATAGCAGCGCAATAATGATGAAGAGTAGGCACTGGTATGTAATAATTTATGACTATTTACCTGTCCTGTAAAGCCATCATAATCATCATCGTCGGCATCTGCAGCCACGAGATAATAAGTGGAAGCCGTCCAACAGTATGAGTTGACGTATCGCGCCTGTGGTTCTGTGAAATAGGTCGGCGTAAAACATTCTATCGGGTCTCCAATGTATTGTTTGGTGAATATGGGCAGAGCCAGAAACAGGAAGACTAGTAGTGTGTATTTGCGGTTCAGTTTGTCCACCCCGTCGTCGACCGGCACATGAATTCCGCCGATAAGATCGTGAAACCTGTGAATAACAAGGAGAGAGGGGGCCGAGCAGGTACGAGTGGTTCAAAGGACAGATATCACGACCATCGAGACATCAGGACGACAGGCGTGACAGAACAAACGATACAAACAAACATTGAGCACTCGAACAACAGTCCATAGCATTAGCATAAATGAGAAAAAAAGTTTTCTCTTTTCCTTTACTGTACTCTGCATTCCATATCTTAAAGCTATTATTAAAATAAATATCTCTTACAATAATAATAGTATCGCAGTATAACTGCAATAGCAATACAGTAATAAAGCAAAAAAAGAGCAAACCTTAGAGAAGAGTACAGTAAGAGTACATACATTTATAGACAAACCGAGACAGAGCTAACAAACACTGCACAGTTCACTATAAACTACAGTACACTATACATAGAGAAGTAGTAAGAAAATTATTACATACTGCACTAACCGGAAGAGAAAGGACATGGTTGATGGCTCGTGACGCGAGCTTGTTGAAGAAAGTCCCTTTGGCAGCTCCAGGACAGCAATATATTGCAAACAAACCACTCAAATAAGGAGCAAAATCGGGCAATGATTAAAATACAATTTGTCTCTCGTATTGTCCTTTCAGAACAAAATTCACTCAAATGTTTTGATGAAATTCTTTTGTCGAATTCGGTGGTAAATGCTATGTCGGCAGTGACTGGCGGTAGCAAAATGTCTGTTATGTCTGTTGGCAGTGAACTCAAATGGCAGTGAAGTAATTGTTGGGCAGGGATTCGATATTTCTTCTTCTTGTTATAGTTGTTGTTATTGTTATTATTAGTATAAAAATTATGATGAGATTGATTCGAACCAATACTTGTTTGAACAGAGATATTATGTCTACTAAACTGAAATTGTTTGCACTTCTTATTAACTTTTCTGCCTTTCTCTGAATGCGATGAAAACGATGAAAATGAACTGTTAGTCCTGATAGCAGAGAAATGATGATGGAGTGAAAATGCATTCATGGCCAGCCTTTAAGCATCTGTTCATCAGTTCAGGAGAGCATCTCTTTCTCGGATTGTTTGCAATTCCATCTAATTCTAGTCATTTAGATCGCAATCAAATAACTGCTAAATAAAGACAAACAAAGACATGAATTAAGACGAGAATAACATAAACGACTTATAAATAGAAAAAAGCAAAACGTTTTAAATGCTTTACTAATAATAAATGAATGCATTAGAGAATAAAGAATATTCTTTAATCAAAAAGTGCAGTAATTCTCTAATGTTTTTGATAATTTGCATAAAAGTGTGGACTCTTTCCTCAACTAATGTCATATAATAAACGTAAAAACACAGACAAAAACTACAGATTAGCAAACATTGAAGTGAATCCTTAGGTTTAGAGCCGTAATAATTATTGTTCGTCGCAATGGTCGCCAATATTATATCAGATTTTGCTCATTCGCTTAATTTATTTTCAACGCGTATCAAACCATTCAGTATTCAAGTCTGTGAATGTGAACCCATCCAAAAGAATTGAGTATTGAATCAAAAGCTCGTCTGCAAAAGGCGTGCAAACCCTGTAATTTCTTTTTGGGCTTAAACTCTGTGCTCTCTGTGTTGATCGAACAAATGGCAATTCCAATATCTAAACAATAACAAAGCTATAGATGGCTATAGCTATGGCTTTACTTTACTATTGAATTTTTATTAGTCCTATTTATTTTCTAGTATTTCTATTCAATCCATTGAAAATAGAGAAGTGGTTGGAAATGTAGTATTTCTTTGGGGTATAAAACAAATCCGGAAATATTTAACTGCAATGACTTAAAAAATATTACATAAAATAAGCGCTGCTTTTCAACTCTCAATGTCTGATATATTTTTGGATTTCTTTTATTCCCCTCAAAACACACTTTCGTGTATAACATTTAGGAAACCACTTCTACAATACTACAGAAAACTAATACTATTTCTTCGATTAAAGTATATACTGTACGGACAATAAATTATTTTCTTGTTTTTATGATCATTCGAATTGTGTTATATATTATTAGAGAAAATTTCATTGTATTCGTTCACTCGTCAGATGTCTCGATGGCGTATAAGAGTTAAACACTAGCCATCAAATTGTGTATTGAGTTAAACGAATATAAAAAAATAGGAAAAGTCATAGAAGAATAGCAGGGAATGAGAAGAGAGAAAAACAGCAACCAATGAGTTCTGCACTAAAATAACTGATGGAATAATAGTGGTTATAGTGTACTGTAAATGTGTTGTGTATGTGCTGTATATGAGTGTATATGTGCTGTGTATGTGATGTGATCTCTTATCGTTTTATTGAACCTGTGATAAAAGGGCGATTCGATTCACTCGCTCTCTCTCTTTTTGAGTCTCTCTCTCTTATCCCATCCGAAACATCACAATTCCTGATTCACAACTTAATAATAGTGACGCACGAGTAGATTGAAGACAAGCACAACAAAAACTAAAGAATGATGATTATGACTGTGATATGTGACCACATTTCCAATATTTGCATTCATTCACTTCAATATTCATGTTCTACACAAAGAATCAATATTTCATAAATATAGTCACAAGTGATGTAATATTCGTATAATGAATGAATAAAAATGATCTATTATTGTGTTTATTCAACAAAAAATTAAATGCCTTAATGTCTGCTCTAATGCTCCAATTTTTTATAAATAATTTTCCCAAACATTATGTTTACGGAATATTTTATACTTTAAACTAAGGAATCCTTAGTAAGGATGCAAATTAGGGGGACATGAATACCCTTGATTTTTATACTAATAGTTTATTAATTTTGTAACATGCACCTTTATGATGCATTAATATTTTTGATATCCGAATGGTTTTTTTCAATACTTGGAAAAATTCTCTAAAATTTATCAAAAGTCAATGCAAATTGTATTGATTTGTTTTTTGTTATATTTATATTCCGAATGATTTAAATAAATTTGAGGAAACATTATTGATGTTATGATGAATTACTTCCATTTGAATCCCACCCCTAAACAATTTATGCTATAGATCATACCCCCTATCGGTGAATGGGTTCCGCATTCTTGCTCTACAGTCGCTTAATATGATTGCGATTAACTTTTGGTATTATTTTCAAAAAGAAAACTATCTTTATATTTGATATACTATTCTCTAGTCTATAAAGAATTGATTTTTTGTTAGTAAAAATAGTCGGTCGCAAAAGACTCGGTATAATTAAGCAATTTATTTATATATACTTTTCGTCGAATTTTTTAACCATTTATTTACAATAATAGACTTTTTGCATTTGCTATGCAATCAACTAATGATAGAAATCGCCATTAAATACAAACCCGAAATGCATTTGTCAGTAAGTATTGTAATGTTTTGAATCGGTTTCATGACTTCATGACTTCATGTCTGCAAACTTTACTCAATCGAACAAAGGTTTAGAATAAGGATTACAATTGGAATTATCTCTTATTGATTAGATGACTGACAAAATGATTGAATGAACGAATTGTGCAAATTTACAACATATATATCCATTATCTACAATATATTCCACAATACTATTGAGTCAATACTGATTACAGTCTCACTAAAGATATTGTCCAAGAATTAGATTATTCTTGAATTCTGTTCTGCAGTTCTAATCAATAAGTTATGTTATATAGAATGAGTCCATTCTTTTAGAATATAAAATTCCAAATCATTTAAACAAATATATTATTAATCAAATCAATGGAAACATGAAATCCAATTAATTTAAGTAAAGATTTGAGAATAAAAATATTGATTTTAATAAGACTTTTAGGTCTAAACTTAATCGCAATGGCAGTCGAGCTGTTGTGATATAAATTCGTATTAAAGCGTATGTTATGTTACTCTGTATTGAAGGCTAAAAATAGAACAAATATTTAACGTTAAAGAGTATGCCCTCGACTAACACATAGAACATTGCAAGCATTAGATTCTTCAATCTCTTACTTTCCTTTTTGCGCGTTTATAGTAAAGCCATAGGCATTGAAAGCATGAGTTGAGCCTTTATTCCAGAAGCAGATAAGGGGCAGACGATTGTATGGCTTTGACTAAAAAACAAGATTCAAGATTGAGATCCAAATGAATTCGCTTTTGTATTCTTTTGTGTATTAGGTTAGGAGAGGGGGAGAGGGATGAGTCCGAGTGAGTGCGGCTGAGAAAGGGAAGTGAGTGAGAGAGCATATACGCTATGACCGCCACCACTGTATGCAATAGTTATACATTACTTCATATTTCTCTAAACATATTTTCGATTATTTTCATTGATCTTCTTTAGCAATATCTGACTTCTTTGGACAGTTCAGTGATAGCTATTCTCACGCAAATATTTCTACACAATCTCTACCTGAACAGACAGAACACACACAACACAGAGTACAGTCTACACTGTTTGCAAAGCCCATGAGAAATATGCAGCCAATGCTCACCAGTTATTGAGAACTGAATGTTGAAGAACACAGAAAAGAGAAGAACAGAAAAGAACTTTTTCTAAAGCTTTACAACACAATTGTTCTGCTTTTGTTGTTCTTCACAACAAAACTAATAACCTCTATATTGTCATTCTCTTTATTATTCTCATATCATTTTTGCTCATTCTTAGGACAAGGGGTTAGTGACCCAAATATTCCATTATATAATCAACATATGAGATAAGAGCTTAGAGTTATTGCATATAATTTACTTTAAAAGAGCATTTTTTGCAAACTCTTTGAAAAAAATTCTCAGACTTCTAAATGAGATTTTCAACATTTTTGGCCATTTTCTCAATTTCTTGATTCAATTTTAAAGCAGAAAAGGAACACAAATTTTTAATGTTTTCTCTTTTTTCAACGATTCAATCCTGAAATAAGTCTATTTATCTCTTTGATTAAAAGCATTTCATTAGAGATAAAACTATTTTAATTACTTAAAAAAAGAGTTTTACAATCTTTTTAAAAGAACAGATAAAATCCAATCTAACGATAAAGTGTACAATAATTGATATAACAGAGAGTGTTATAAATAATTCATTACTCTATATTCAAATTAAAAGTTAACTTTTCAAGAGTGCATATAATTATAAGAATTGATTACATTTTAGATTTTAAATTTTTCATTCGGAACTGTTTTTCTTTTCAAAATACACTTAAAGACATGAATTGAATCTTTTGCTAAACATTTTCTACTTATGTTTTTTTCCTTCGGATATAAATCTCAAGTGATTCTCACTTTCTCTTTCTCTCATTTCTATTTCAAGTCTGTTAACAAATCTTATCTTCAGGTAAATCGATTGGCCCTCACAGTAGAGTAAAGTCTTTCAATTATAACAATAACTTATATGAAATTTTTACGAACCATTTAAGAGTGTTTCAGATTTACTGCCGAAATAAATCCTTTATATCGTAATCATTAAAATTTTATTTTTTGTTTTTATTTTTCTTGTTATTAATCTATGGAATCATAAAATGAAAAATTCTTCACTAAAGTTAAAGAAAATTCTCGAGAAAATCATTTTATGGTTTATTTAATGTATTTCAATAGTAATTTTTGGATTTTTTATTAGAAATATTTTATTCAAATTCTTTATCTGTTTTTATTAGATTTAGATTTTTAGTTAGTATTGAGTGAATTTAGAAAATAATTCCGTAAATAACTAAACCATAAAATAGAAATTTTAAAATCTAATAAACTTTTTTTTAATCAGAAATTCCTTTTAAATTCTAAATAATAGACTAAAATTGAATTGAATTTCTACTACATATCTAAATAATGGAGCGAAAGTAAATTTAATTTAAAACTTAAACTACTATTTGAACAATAAAATTGGTTGAATAATGATTTTAAACAAATAAGTTATGCCTCTATTCTAATGGGAAATCAAATATTAACTTCAATACAAGTATTCCTTATATAATCAAATCGAATGATATAAAGAATTTTAATTCATTTAAGTGAAGAAAAAAATTATTCAATTTTATTAATAAATTAAATTAAGAATAGAATGAGAAGAACAACATTTAAGATAAAAAAGAAAGAAAGAAATGCCGGTATTTCTAAATTTGCGAAATTAAACTTCTAATCGATTTCTGAATATTAAGTGATAATCGTATTCATTGTTAGCGATTATATCTTAAAACTTCTTTTATATTAGAGATATATCAGTATTTGTAAGCGAATCACGTAATCCATGTATTCGTCGAATTAACAGAAATGAGAAAAATTTCTCCAAAGAATCTGAACAAATCATTAGTAATCAGAGAGAAATTTTCAAATTCCGCATTCAGTATATGAGACTTCAATTTAAGAGTTGATTTTTATAATAAAAATAAAATATAGAATAAAATAAAATTTCCATTCATTAGATTTTTTTTGCCTATTGTTTTGAATATTCAAAATATAGAGTAATTAGTAATTGGTTTGAATTCATAGCTTTATAAATATTATGCGATTAAATAATAAATGAAAAAAATCATTGAAGTATATCGAGAGAGAAAAATATTTATCAAATTTCAAATAATCCGAATATGTTTTCAGAATTATATTAATTTCAGGATTTATTATAGAAATGTGAAAAAACTGTTAACATATTTATCTCCTATTATACATATTTTTATTTAATTATTCCATTAATATTGCATTCGTTTGGCTTAGGCTTTGGAAACAATTGAAATATTTGGGTCACAATTGCTCTCAAATTCATTCATTCAATTGAAATCTAGAAGTTTTAAATAAATAAAAGCAAAAATAAAAATAGAAAACAATTATGAAAAGTCTTAAAATTTAAAAACTAATACTATTAAAGGCCAGAAAAGCAATTAAATCAAAACTCATTATAAAATATATATATATATTGTGTAACATATGTTTCCTTTTTATGAAAAGAATTTTTTTTATATTTCAGAGCAAAAAATAAAAAATAACTTTTTTTTATATGTAAATGAATTATTTAAACACGTATTAGATTCTTATATATATTCTTATATATATATTAATTAAATATTGGAGAATAAACTTATTAAATATGTTTTATGCAAATCTCTGCAATTTTTGTCTCTTTTTCGCAAAATTTTATTTAATATATAAATTTATTTATTTATATAATTATCAGGATAAAAAAAAGAGTTGACCTGTATTTGAATGCATTAAGAATTGTTAACTTAATAGCAAAAGAAAATGTTATAATTCATTGTTTGTGTAATTCTTTTGAGTTATGGTAAGAATGAAATTCTTTTATACATTGAATCAGAATTATTAATAATGTATAAGAAGAGGGAATTCTGGTAAGAGATCTTATATGTAAATACTGTCTTCAAATATTCACATAAATCTGATCTTAGGGTCAATTTTGTCGGTCGACTTTCAACGTTTAGTCAAAAGTGATCGCATTCTATATTATTTATAGCGACGAGAATTTGTTTGTGTCTCTCATCTGATTTGATATTAAAGTCTATTTAAATACAATTTAATGAGTGATTGTAAGCAAAACAAATTGAATTGAATCACAAATCTTATTATGAAAAGAAATTCCGAATATCTTAGTGTCTCTTATCTAATGGATTCTTAGTATCTCTTTATGTTTAATCTCTCTTACAGTGACTCAAATGTCCACAAACTGTCTTTTATGCAATCCTTCAGAGCGAAAAAAGCAATTCAATCCTTTAATATGGGGTCAATGGAATCGCTTTGATGTTTATAAGTATATCTCATAAAAAATAACATAAAGAATAAATTTGATTATAAATATTATTTGAATTATTACTATTATTAATAATTTATTGAA
>JAQIXY010000125.1:0-11774 GCA_034699165.1 Adoristes ovatus | reverse complement strand
GCATGTCTTTGACATCCCTGTCCCCCACAAACTCCACTACAGAACTAATAGTGTTTTACAGATAGAAATCTGATTTCAATTGTGTCCCAAAACATATATATAATACAGAAAAACACGTTATCATCAGATTTGGTGGTCATTGCCATCAAAGACACACATATTGTGTCTCAGGTTTTGCCAAAAATAATATATAAAAATCTGCTGATCGACAGCCACAGCAACGGAAGTGCGCCAATCGGTTAAGGCAATACCTGTTATAACATAACTGCGCACCGCTTTGAACCCCCGCCTCCGCCTAACTCTAAGCGGGTATTCAAACACTCGGTTCCGAAAAGTTGTGAAAACTTTTGCGAAAAAACTTTGTTTTAAACTATTTTCTAACCCCTCCTCTACCCACACCCCTCACAACCCCGATAGGACCCCTGGTTGAAGACTGTTATCACAACCTAACCACTCTTTACAGTAATACTTATATCAGTAAACCCTGATTACAATGATACTGCTCTGTGTCACTATTGGACAGTGCCGTTCAAAGTAAATAAATAAATTGAAACAATTGGACAGTGCAGTTCAATGTTTATTATAAAAATCGATTAAATTTAATTACATAAATGATTTTACCATAAATAAAAGATTTACATTCTTTATAGTGTTTAAGTTCATTGACATCAAGATTTATATGATATCCCTTATCCCTCAGTTTGAAAGCAAACATGTATTTATCAAAAATTCCTTCATATACTTTGCATATTATTACGTAATTATCATTAGTCAAAAAAATTCTCAAGACTTTTGCGAATATAGGCTTTTTATCGATCACATAAAAGCCGTTTACAGTAAGATTTATATCATTTATCAGAATATTATTAGTTTGATATATTATAGACCAGTTTATTGGAATTAAATGTCTATAACTTATGTCAATATTATCGATAACAACCCGTTTTTTCCTAAATGTTTTCTCTTTCATTGTATTATTTAAATACAATTTAAAAACAATTGTGTTTAAGTATTTCTTCATTAAAGTATATGTAATTAATTGATAATTTTTGGTAATTTTTGAAAAAGATTTGATTGAAAAATTATACCTCTCAAATCTCATAGAAGAAAAATAGATTAGAGGGCCAAATTTGCGTATCATTTCAGGGTAATGTAGCATAAAATGCATCTTAGGTCTTATTGACTTGTTTGGAAATACTGATTTAAATTTTTCTAAAAAATTATATAAATGAGTTTCAAGTTCATAAACCCACTCAACTTTAATTTTTTCACTGAATATTATTGATATTATTGTCCTCAATTTCAGATATAGTGACCAAACGTTTGGATTCGTTTTCTTAATCATTAGTTGAGGTAAATTTAAAAACAAGTCCATATTCTGAAAAATAATTTTGATTTCAAATCATCTGAATATCAAACTTCATTCAATTATTGAACAGCACTGTCCAGTAGTGAAGTGTACAAATATTGAACAGCTCTGTCCAGTAGTGAAGTGCACAACTATTGAACAGCACTGTCCAAAAAGTTGTTCGGTACTCACTTGAGAAGCGGTTGCATTAATTTTTTTTATCGGATGAGAAATGTGAGAGATATATAGTTTATTGTCATCTATAAACTTATTCAATTCGATGACTTTCCTCTTAGTGTTGAATACTTGTTGAAACATACAAAGTGTAACGTATGGAATGATTCCTTCATAGATGTCGTGCATAACGTCGGGAACCGATTTATTAAATATGTCAAAGTCTTTTATATCAGAAAAAGAATGATCTCTTTTGATTCCGTATATTTTAGTCAATGTCGGGTTTTTTAAAATTTGAATTAAATGTTTTTGATACTTGAAAATATCACGCAGTTCGTATTTACTGATATCAAACTCTAATTGTATTTGATTTTTCGTGGCTAAACACCACCGACAAATCGCACCATTACTAAAATTTTGTTTTAATCCCAATACCTCGTGTTGAGCCAAATTGTCGCCACAAATAGCTATAATATCGACACCAAATCGTAGCTATAATAAAAATTCATTATGGACAGTGCTGTTCATATGATTGCGCTCACATGTTGTCCATTTATATTGAGGTCTATACCTCTGGTCATTAATGTTTTCAATTCATCAATAATTGGACTCAATATTCGTTTAAATCCAACGCTATTAACAGTTGTTCTTTTTGCTAATAATAATATATTAATGTCTATTTTTTTTGTACGATTAAGGAATTGTAAATTATTTAATGTAAAGAAAGAAACTAAAATTTTGTTTTTCTTAGCCGCAGGACCACTATCATTGGTTACAGTTATGTCATCAAAAAATATTTCTATTCGCAATTTTGGTTCATTTTCGTTCTTAAATAATGACCCATCTCTATAAGACTTCAATATGTTAGGCTCTGAAACATAACCTATAAAAATTAAATAAAAGAACTGCACTGTCCTTTATATTCTAGCGGTATTTAATGGCCGACTTACTGAGGTCTTCTATAATATCGTTTTTGATTCTCTCTTGTGATGTCAATAATAAAATTGATTCTCTAATACTCGTATAATGATATCTATCAGCACTGACTATATTTTCTTTGATATCAATTGTTTTATAGTTAGAATTCATATACTTCTTGAAATGCCATTCGGATTCAGACAGTTGTTTTAGAGAATTTAATATCGCTAATGAATTATTAGTGTTAAAAAGTTTATACAATAGGTCCATGAACAGTTTTGAAATCTCATGGAACCCCTTATCCGAAACATTGAATTTTGTTTTCATTACTAAAGATATGGCAACAAATTCTCTGAGAAATTCTGTCTGAACTTTATCTGAGTTCATATCACTTGGCGTAAAACCATTGTCACAATTCGGTTCGTCAAAGTTTTCAGGCTCACAACCAGATGGCAGTGATTTCTCCTGGAAGGAAATGTAATTTCTGTGACATTTTTTGAAATGTCTTGAAAATTGAGACTCATTTTTCAGTTCATTATTACATAGAGAACATTCAATCCGTTCACCAATATTGAAATGATAGTCTTCACAATGTTTACGATATTTTTTATAATTAATTGAACTAAAAGTTTTTTCACATTTACAGAAAAACATTTTGCATTTGCACGTGTTGTGTATCGGAAAGTGCTTTTCATACACAATGTATCAGTTGCGCAAATGCGTGAATATCCCAATTCGATTTTGCGCACTAGTTCTCGAATTCTCATTTCAACTCTTGAACTGCACTGTCCAAGAATTAAATATGTCATCGATTGTGACAACAGATATCCAGTCCTCACAAGTGCCCGAATATAAGGTTATCCGAAAAGTGTTGAATAAATTGGATTTACTTAAATATTTAAACGATTTTGTCTGTTAGTATTTGTTTACAATTTTTGTAATTTGAGGCAATTTATTTTGAAAACCTTATAAAATTAATTTATTTTAATATTAATTCAATGTATTTTATTTTAAGGCCAAGAGATGAATGACTTTAACATATTTGAAGTGACTATAGGTGACCTGAAATTTGTCGATCAATTTAAGGAAAAGCTTCAAATCTTAGGTGAAATTAAAGCTCTTTTGGGAGAAAAACAGACGATTAGTTTTGGAGCTGTCAATCACTTTGACTCTGAGAATGATTTCTATTTGAGTAATAATAACATCAATAACGTTACCAAAGGATACATTAAGTCATATCAAGATTATAATCAATTACGTCCGACACCAGACGTTTATTCATTACCAGAATTTCCTCCGAGAATCTCGCATATGCTTAAAGAACAGATTAAATGGACACACTCTGAGCGTATAAAAGTAGTGGACATTCTCTACGATCAGATGAACTACTATTTCGGGTAAGTTCCGGACAGTGCTGTTCGAAACTTATTTATTTTTTATTTCAGGCATCGCTTACCGGCCTTTCAATTAGAAGAAATGTGCAAAACATTTATGAGAACTTATCCGCATCTGAGAGAAGAAGACTTTCAAGGATATGTATAATTATTGGCTTAAAAGCAAATTAAAACGTGTTTTTTTTAGGAAAAGCTCATGGAATCAATTCGATTGAAGTCAAAGAACCTAAGGGCTGAACAAAAGAAAACAGGTCTGCCTTTGCCTCCGGGGGTAAAAAAGCGCAAAACTCCAGTCAAACGGAATGGAAACTTAAACAAACGATATAAACGTAATTTAATGTCTGAATTTGAATCACAAGTCGAAACGGCAAATGTTTCTAAACTATGCAAACAATTACAAAAGACTCATGAATTGAGAGATTTATTGAACGCGAATATTTGGGTCAAAACAGAGGCCGGGGTATTATTTTGAACAGCACTGTCCGAAATAATGTTTGACAGTGAGGTTCGACTTATTCTAACTTTGATTTCTTTATAGTTTACCAATCATTTGAATGAATTTATTTCCTTTAAATATCCATCACTTTATGATTCCGAAAATGGCTATTATTTACGATTCATTTCAAACGGATCTGAGTTTTATTCGCGTTTCTGTGAAACGGAATGTTATAGAAATATAAAACTCCCAATTGATATCAAACCAAAAACAGGTAATTCTTAGAAACAAATTATTCGATTATTCATTTTGTATTCCTATAGATGAGACCAAAACAGTTGTCGCAATACTATTACTTCAAGAGATCCTCAATAGTCCTTCTATTCTGAACTTCAATGCAGTGAATAACAGATTGAATCGGAAGATATTATTGAATGTTTATAACAAGAAAACTATTAACGATGTTTTAAAAGCCCTTTCGTCAACAGCTGTTGATTTAGTGGTCGACTCAGTAGTGCTGATGAACTCAAAGTTAGCTAAAGGAATGTTTCATTTATTTATGGCTCACTTTGCCTTCAATGTTGAATATGATACCGAGTTTTACGACATTTTCACAGCTATTGAGAGATTCGTCATGAAATGGTGCCATTCTTTGATTTCATCAGACGTGCAAAACATTCAAAACAATTTATTACTATAATTGTACTAAAAGTAAAATTACATTTAAATTTAAATCAATAGATACGAACAGCACTGTCCGATCTTTACAATTAGTTTTATAATACAAATATATTCATTTAGTCATCTTTTTCATAGCATTTATCGTTAGATCCGGACAGTGCTGTTCGAATCAATTCAATAGTTTTCACTTTTAAATGTTATTTATTGTTTGTTTTCCATAGCTTTAAGTTTCAAACAGCACTGTCTGAAACTATTCATTAGTTATTTATTTATATTTTTATAGAGAAAATATTGTAAGCCGTATGAGATTAATTTAAACAGTTGTTCGTTCATTTATGTCTAATAAAACAAATAAATAAATAAATTGAGACTTATTTTCATTTTTAAACTAACGTAAAAATTAATTTAATCAAAGTTATGATTAAATAACTTCTAACTTATTTTCCTATTTACAAAATCATATAAAATAAAACCTTTAAACTTATTTTATTGTATGATTGTTCTAACAATAAACGACGTTGGCTAGAGTTTCTATCCCTTTCAGCCTTTTAAATAATAACTTCAATCGTATAATATTGTATATTAGTGTTTATAGTTTTACTCGTTTGAAAGTATAAATAAAATGTCAAAAAAAAATAAGATTGAAATTATTTATTTATTCATTTAATTAGAATTATTATTTCAGTGGTTTTTATTATTATTATATTATTATTGTATTAAAAACTAATTTTATTTAGTTATTAATTATTATGTTTTGTTTAAATCCATATTAATTTGAAACTTAGTTTTATTCAAATTAATATTTCATAGCTAATAACTATTAGATTATTGGTATAAATCATATTTAAATTTAATCTAATATTAATTGTTTATCAAATTAAATGACAATTTATTTTAATCGACAAATATTTGAACATTTTTTTCAGTATTATTGATATGAATTGACTGAACATATATTGAGACAAATGAACGAATCGGTTGCGAATCCAGTGGTGACCAACAATTTCAAACCAATTGTGGCCACAAATCATTGTATTAATAGATTAATATATATTTAAAATTACAATTTAAACAATTATTTTGAATCTTCGGTAGCACTGAATGGAGACAATGTTTCTCAAACACAAACTCAATCGCAAAGCAATCAATTGAATCACAATTCATCTCAACTTAAACCACAAACCCATGCGAACACTGATTTGTCTCAAACACATCCAACCCATCCCTCACTTACATCTCAAGCACCACATTCTTCCTCATTGTCTCAAACACACAACACAGTCATCGATGCAAACAAAGAGAAGAAACCGAGAAATTATAAACTTATAGCGGATCCGGCCCTCAAAAGGGGTCCCATAAAGATATACCGATACGATGGAGTGGTTCCGGGCGTTAGTTTTGCACTTATTATCGTATTTAATAACTGAAATGATTTTTAATTAATTGTTTTATTCGAAACACAGAAGGAATCGCTTTATCCGAACATTCAGGTGAAAGACCCGCGAAGAGGACCCGCGATTTGGAACCGTATCGAAGCCGCAGAACTTATTGTTCCAAAGTTTAAGGTTTTATTCGATAAAATTATTTAAACGTTTATTAATGATTGCATTTACTGATAGATTGACAGCAATTATGTCGGAACTCCTCCACCGATAGAAGTGTCGATCACTAACTTAAACGATAACATAAATAAAACATTTTTAGAGGATTTAATTAAAAAGTTTGATCTCATCGAAGAAATACAAGTTCTATATCATCCAAAAAATAAAAAACATTTAGGTTTAGCGCGAATTATATTTGCTTCGATATCAGGCGCTAAGGCTTGTGTTGAAAAGTTGGACCAGACGTCAGTTATGGGGAATATAATTAATGTATTTCTGGATCCGTTCGGTATATATGAACTATTTTTAAGAAGAGTATAATATTTTAATTATATTTATTATATATTAGGAAAAGAAGTTTTGGCAGCCTTCGAAGCGATTGTAAATCCGGCGCCAATTATACCCCAAATTCAAGTTCCGAAACAAATCGATTCAAACTTTTTAGATCCCAATAAAATTGCAACAGAAATGGAAACCATATCCATATCTACGGCCAATTCTGTCAACACAACCATTCCTGCCTCCACTCCTGCCAGCAGTGCTGACTTCGGTTATGGCACTGATGGTAGAGTGTGTCCAACATCTTCTACTGGATATCACTCGACGATATCTTCGCATTCAACACCTCTTAGTTTTGACAGTGGCTTTTCATACCCGCACGGCGTTGGCTCTCAATATCCGTTCCATCAAAATAATGGAAACTCGTGTACTGACGGCTCTTGGGCTCAGCCCTCGTCCAATAATATGAGTTGGGATCAGCAAAAGGGTATTTGGATTGAAAACAATCGCACGGAGTCTTCAGACAAGAGTCCGGTCAGAGAGAGTCTGGACTCTCGGATCGAACTGCTTCTGAAGCAACAGAGCGCTGGTTTGGCGCCAAGTTTTTTGGGAGTGATGTCTGCTATCGGAAGCCCTCCTTTTGTCTCAAATGAGTTCAAAAGCGGTTCTCCAAAGCATAACAGAAAATATAATGAGTCGAACGACTCTTCAAACAAACGCCAAAACATAAAACATGATTACGATTCAGACCCCATATTAGGTACGCCTCCCTCTCCCTTCTTGAGTGCTTCGGATTTCATTAAATGGCATAAAATGACAAAAGAGATCGATTCGGGAAAAGAACCGAATCTGGAGGACAGCGACGATGAGACCAACCATAATATGGAGGACGAGATGGCAGAAGACGACGCAACGCCTCTTAAGGACGAACCGCAAGAAAGTAAGAGAATTCGTAGTAAAACAACTAAAAAATATATTGAAGACGACATCGATGTCGACGACGATCGCATGTCGTTGTCTTCGCTGAGTAGTGGGGAAAAGTTGCACATAGGAGGGGAGGAGACAAGCGAGCCATCGACCTCTGCCGGTGCTCTCAACCAGAGCTCACATCCGATGTATCCGTCAGAACACGTGCAGATGATGGCTCGCTTAGGGCTATGGAAGCCTGGAATGGGCTCTGACATTGGTTTGGGTGCGTTTAGTTCAACTACATCTCAGCCCAACTTCTCTTCACCGTCTACTCCGGCGTTCGCGCCTTTTCTATTCCCGCCAATGACTGGCCAGTCATTCGCCACACCTCAGTCAGGGTCTCACCCGTATCCTCAACCGCCCTGTTTCTACCCGGGATATATATCTTCACATTTCTCTTCTATATCAGCGCCTATAACTCCGACAACAAAAATGCCACAAATGTCTCACTCGAACGCAGAGCAGTGGCACAAACAGAGCAATGAAGCGAACAAAACTCAAATCACTCGCAACTCATTAAATATTGTGGTCTCAGAACTGAAGGACTTAATAAAGAAAGACATTTGTAAGAAAATGGTTGAGAGTTCGGCGTTTAAGTTGTTCGAGAAGTGGTGGGACGACTCCGAACGTAAATCAAAAACTATAGGCATTTCAGTCCAAAATGAAAAGATTTCAAATAAAAGCAATGTTTCGGTTAATTCCCGACAAACCAGTGCTGACTGGCCTTCGATTTCTTCATTCTATGACGACAATAATCGCACCGAATCTGTAAATAACTATGGCTTTGGTTTAGGCCTTCGCGCGGCTATACCTAAAATGCCGTCATTCAGACGAAAGCTCGAACGCCCGACCTCTCCAACCGATGACACCACCACTGATGTCAAACAAAATGAATCCGATGGTGAAGTCGACAAACTGTCGGATCAGTCGGACGACGAAAGTTATAGACACAGAGAATCGAGAGCTCAGAAGAACAGAGCGGCCGCTGTCATAGAGGACATCAAGTCTTCGAGTTCTAGTAGTAGTGAAAGCAGTTCGAGCTCTAGTTCTGAATCGAGTTCATCCGATTCGAGTTCTTCGAGCGGTTCTGGCAGTGACAGTGATTCTTCATCCTCTTCTTCATCTTCTTCTTCGTCGTCCATCTCTTCGACCAGTTCTTCATCGAGTGATTCATCAGTTTCATCAAAATCTATAGCTTCGAGTGAAAAGAGGAAAAAGAAATACCGAAAACATAGGTCCAGTCATTCCAAAGATGTGGCCAAAGAAAAGTCAGTCCATTTCTCATACGATTCCGATTCCTCAAAGTCTTCAATCACTCGAAGAAAAACTGATTTAAAATCCGATAAACAAAGTTCTGAATTGAGTACAAAAAGTGATACAAACATGAGTTCAGTCGATGCGAACCAACAAAATAATGAAAAGGATTCCGATTTATTGACAACATCTTTAGAATACGAGGCCTCTCAAGCACTCATGGCTTTGGCCACTGGTTTCTCATCTATTCATAAGACGCCAGAAGTGGATGTTTCTGATAAAAAGACAAATAGAATCAATAGTGACATTAATAGAGAGTTTATACAAACAAAACCCATTCCTCAGGGAAGCGATACAGAGTCGGCGTCTGAAGCGGAACAGTTTGAAAACGAATTGCCGCAAACGTCTATAGCTTTCGATCACAGCTATTGTCTGCCTGAGGCCACAAAACAGACACATCCCGTCTCAGGTGTGGATAATGTTATCGAATCGGTTGCGCGTGGAATACACAACAATAGAGATACTGATAAAGAGAAAGACAAACAGACAAATCAGTTGACGGATCACATGTACAGCAGAACAAATCATACCTCACCTCAAGTTAAGACTCAAAAACGTCAATACAAACGAAGAACTTCTACGACCGCACAAAATAAGTCTCCGAACCAAGACTTTCATCACAGCCTCTATGCCGTGGCCTCCGAATGGCGTAAAGCCAAGAGAACGCCATCCAATGTCGGGAACGTTATGACAGAGTTTGCTCAACACATTAGTCCTTCCCCTTCACCCCAACCCGTCTATAAAAAACGAGATCTAATCGAAGAAATGAATATTTTATATCAATTCTTAAAGACTGGAATTGATAGCGAAGACGTGTCTTATATGAAGAGAAGTTATGAAGCGATGCTTCAGGAGGACAACCAGATCTGGTGGCTCAATGACATACATTGGGTCGAACACCCGCCCACTCACTACGTGTCCCCTAAGAAAAAGAAGAAGACAGACGATTCACAAGCACGAGTACACCAAACGGGTTGTGCCCGTTCTGAGGGTTATTATAAAATGGATATCTTCGAAAAGATGAGACTCAGTCACGTGTCCAACACTTCTCTCAACAACACTGCCAATGATGACGAAGACTTACCCAAACAACTGCGCGCCCGACAAATAACGACTCAACAGTCAACACGAGAGGCCCGCTCTAACCAGAGGCGTCTGTTGGCAACAGTGGACGCGGCCTGGAGTGACCTCTTGAAGTTCAATCAATTACAGGTCAGTCAGTCCTCAATCTGAAACAATTTAATCAAAAATATTAATATTTTTTAAAATTTATAACAGTTCCGTAAAAAACAATTAAAATTTGCAAAGAGTCGTATACATGATTGGGGTCTCTTTGCGTTGGAACCGATTGCAGCCGACGAGATGGTCATCGAATATGTGGGACAAGGAATTCGACCGATTGTGGCCGACATTAGAGAGAAAAAGTATACAGAGTTAGGGATTGGAAGCTCTTATTTGTTTAGAGTAGACTTAGAGACGATAGTGGACGCGACCCGATTCGGGAATGTGGCCAGGTTCATCAACCACAGCTGCAATGTATGGCCATATAATTACAATTGTTGTCCATTGATGTTTGACTTATATGTATTGTCTTTTGATATTTTTAGCCCAATTGTTACGCCAAAGTGATTACAGTTGAGGGCAATAAGAAAATTGTTATATATTCCAAACAACCGATTGGTGTCGACGAAGAAATCACTTATGATTACAAATTCCCGATAGAGGAGGACAATAAGATCCCGTGTCTGTGTCAGGCGCCACAATGTCGGGGTTTCTTAAATTAAATATATGTTTGACTATATTTTGGACAAATTGTAAATACATTAGTATTTTATGCCTTTAAACGACGATTACTTTTCATCGCTTCTAAACTTATGACCAAATCTTTGACTCATTTTTCAACTTTCATTACAATATTTAGCTTTAATTAATTTAATTACTGACTCCCTATCCCTTGCCATCCCTTTCCATATCCATACATAGCATACATTTACAACATTGTGTTCTATCATTAAACGACATAAATATAAATTCAGTTTAAATTATAATTTGTTTTCAACAAAAATATATAATTTATTTCAAAACCTATGAAAAGCACATAATTTATGTCAAGCCTTGAGATGACGTAATGTTTAAAGATTTGGTCATTTGTTTTGGTTTAGTTGTAAATACAATAATCAAATCTAAATTTTCATCAAATACTGTAATAATAATAGTTATAAATTATTTTCTAAGCAATAATTAATTACTAATAATAAAAATTATATCGAAATCAATGAGAAAAATGTCCGATAATTTTGATTTAACACAATATTTGGTGGAATTATTGACAAACAATGAGACAAACGATTGTTTGCGGAAACAAATCCAAAACGACATTCAATTGACCAAAACTCAAATAAGTGAACACTTATTCAAATTTGATATCGATTTCAAACAATTGAACACAAAATACATTGATTTGATTGGATTTAAGAATGAAATGAATTCATTAGAAAAGCAATTAAATGAGTTCATTGAAAGCGATTTAATGAAAAGAATCAATGAATTGAATGATATCTGCGATCAAACAAACGATCGAATTATTAAATCAAAACAATTAACAGATTTTATTAATCGATTCAAACAATTGAATAATTATATGAATCTATTGACCGAAT
>JAQIXY010000124.1:0-11795 GCA_034699165.1 Adoristes ovatus | reverse complement strand
CGGGACTCAGAATTCTGATCAACACCTGGAGGTTATCAACACCCAGAGGTATCAAGATCGGGAGGTTTGTCTGTACTCGTACACTACTGTACTATTCTATACATGCGTTGAGAACATGTTTCCAAAAGTTTTCGCCCATTCCTATGAAAACAGAATTACAGTCTATTATCGATGCAATGAATTGAGTGTCAAAACATTGATAACAAACCAAAAGAAAGTTTTGGCGCTCTTTAACAGTAAAACTGTTTTTATCCGCAGTTTTTGTTTCTCTGTTTGTCTTCTAATTGTAATTCAATTAAAAGCGATTGGATTTCTGAACAAACTTTTGTCAAAAAAATAAGAGAAAAATATATTCTTTTTTTGACAAAACTTTTAGTGAAATCCAAACAAACATTTAATACGATATAAACAATGGATTCGTTGTGTAAACAAAGAGTTGAATCAATTGAAACGAATGGCAATACAAAGAGAGAAGACATGGAATCACACGATGAATACCAATACTTGAATCTAATCAAACATATTATGAGTAATGGACACAACAAGTCTGACCGAACACAGACCGGAACCGTTTCACTGTTCGGCACACAATCCAGATATTCGTTAAGAAATGGTAAGAATTGAATCATTCAGTCATTAAGTGTTTACAAAACCAATAAAAACCTGATTTTGTTTTGCAAAATATAAACAAAATTTGGTTCAAATAATGTTAATTCAGTTATATTTTAAACTATGAATAAATGAATACAAATATATACAGACTTTATGTCAACTTTGACTTAAATATTGTCTTAACTCTACTAATGATTGTCGGGAACTGTAAATCGTGCCATAAAAGTATCATTTATTTCAAATTCTGTATTACGACGTCTGACATGAGATCCGGATTACAAATCATTGAAAAGTTTTATTTTTTTATCCATTGAAGGCGTTATACCTCTGTTGACGACTAAACGAGTTTTCTGGAGAGGAGTTGTCGAGGAATTGCTTTGGTTTATAAGAGGCAGTACTGATGGCAAACAACTTTCAAAAGTTGGGGTCAATATATGGGACGCAAACGGTTCGCGAACTTTTCTGGACAGTCAAGGCTTTACTGATAGAGAAGAAGGAGATTTGGGTCCCGTTTATGGCTTTCAATGGAGACATTTCGGCGCTCAATATGTTAATAAAGACACCGATTATAGGAATAAAGGTGTCGATCAACTCAAGAATGTCATCAATACTATCAAAAACAATCCGAACGACAGGCGAATGATTATCTGTTCGTGGAATCCAATCGGTATGTCTTGAATTGAATTGAATTAATTGTCAAATAATGACCTTTTATTGCATTTCTGGACAGATATCCCTTCGATGGCATTACCTCCGTGTCATTGTTTGGTACAGTTCTATGTGGCCAACGATGAGCTCTCGTGTCAGCTCTACCAGAGGTCGGGCGATGTGGTCAGTGATTGACAGCCATTTCTAAACTTTTAGTATTATTATAAGAATTTTATTGTCAAAACTTATTTCTAAAAGTTCTTTATTTAGTGGTTTAAGTACTTGTATTATAGTTTTGATGCATTTCATGTCAATTATTTTTTACTTAAGGGACTGGGAGTTCCATTCAATATCGCCAGTTATTCCCTATTGACTCATATGTTGGCTCACATATCGAATCTAAAATGCGGTGATTTTATCCATACTATCGGTGACTCACATATATATTTAGATCATATCGAACCTCTCAAACAACAAGTATTTTATTATCTCTTCCTTTAAATGACATCGAATAAAATATTTTATCTCATCCTCAGCTCAATCGAACTCCCCGTCCATTCCCTAAACTTGTAATCAAACGTAACGTCACAGACATCGATGACTTCCGAAGCGATGATTTCGAACTCATTGGTTATAATCCGTATCCGAAGATCGCAATGAAAATGTCTGTTTAGATGATTACTAATTAATCGATTGATTATTGTTTACTTTTATCATAATTTTATGCTTTTATTAAAATTCAAATTTTCATTAAATAAAATCTCAAATCATTACTAAATTTAATGAATTTCTAAATAAATAAACAAATTTTTTAAACATTTGATTATAATTTATATTAAGTATTCGAATAAAATTTGATGAATCAATCAAATTTAATTAATTTGCAAATAAACTCATGAATTAAATAAATTAAATTAAATTCTGAAGTATTTTCGAAATATATTGAATTAATTGAATATTCTTATCCTTAGATAACATAATTTAGATTTGTTATAAGTTGTACCCGGGGTGAAGTGGACTATGACGAGCATTATTTGAATTACAAATTCTAGTAATGAATTTTGATTTAAATATTTTGTTTTAGTTCTTAAAAATAAATTTGATTAAAAATAATAATAATTAAACATTTAAGGCCTGAAACTCCATAATTAAATCAATATTTAGAAGAAATGTCCGAACTTTCTATCAAAAGTGTCAAAATATGGAAATTAATTTATATATAATTTAATCACTTATTCGTAGAAAAAGTTTTTGATGTCTTCATTAAATTTTGAGTATAAGGAAGAGTTTTGTGCCATAAAATGCTGTTCCAGTGAACACAATGATGAGAATGCACTTAAGGATATTATAAAAACTTTGTTATTTAACACATATCTCTTGATTATAAGATAACGAATACAATAGAAAAATGAGAAGAAATTATTTTATACGTAAAAATTGAAAAAATAAAGAGTTGAGAGATAAGTGAAAATATAAAGAAACAGAAGGAAGGAATTGAATAAAAGGAAAAGAAAATTTGTTATACAATTCAGAGAGGAGTCAGTCTTTGCAAACAAACTAACCATTAAGTTGTCTTCAATGTAATGAAATTATATTGTTTTCTCTTTCTGTCTCTGATTTATATTTTCTAAATGAAATTCATCCGAAGAATAAGAAGTGAAGGAAACGAAAAAATCAATTTTGAAATGTTGACCAAAAAATGTTCAGAAATTCATTTTATACTCAATTCAGTCGAGTTTCGAAGCTTTTAAATGTTATAACTTATGGAAATATATAATAGAATCTGAACTCTATTATGAAATTCTGTTGGAAATATTGACTCAATAAAGATGAGGCACTGAATCAGCAGTTCTTGTATTACTTTTGTGCCATAACTCAAGTTTTCAGATAATTTTTCACATTTCCATTAAATGTATTGCAAAACTTATTTTTTATACTTTAATTATAATAATTTTCATTCATTCAGATTAAGTTATGTTAAGACTTATTATTTACAGAATATATTAATGGAAATACATTTAGTGCGTCAATAATACTTGTACTCCCTGTCCAATAGTTAGCTACAGCTCCGAAAATAAATTTATTATTTAATATATATTATAATATAATATTCTGTAGAATATATAATATTCTCTATTTATACAAAAACATATTTCTTTGCTTAGAGTGAAAGTATATAATGTTTTCAAAAGGAAGTATTTCAGTGAATAAGTATTGAACAGGAGATGGGATTTAGAGTGAAAAACACAATACTTTAATGACAGTCCAAATGTGTTTATAAAGCTCTCGACAATAGCTATTTGCCTGAAAAATATGTTTCTCAAACTTGATTTCGTTTGGCGTAAAATCTATAAAATTCGAAATATTGTATCTTTTTTTTGACACATTCGTGACATTAAGTTATATGAATTGAATGAAATGCACAGGTTTTGCAACAAAACGCTTCTTATATAACAAAACAAAATCATTTATAGTCTGTATATGTGTTTAGATCTCATATTAAGTAACAATAATAAGATCTAGAGATGGATTAGCACTCACTCAACGGATGACAAATGATTTCTTGTTTCTCATTCAGAATCTTATTTCTCTTAAAGATTATCTGATTCTTTGTTTGTCTATTTCTAAGTCATTGCTCTTTTATTATCAATTTTTCATCCTTTGAGAACAAAACAATTATTCTGTGTTTTCTAAAAAGGAAAGCACTATTCAGACCATTCGGATTTCCATCCCATCCAATAGGCTTTTCTGTAGTGCTCGCATAGTGTTCTACAGTAGAACATACAATACGAATATCTTATGAAAATCCTTTAAAAGACTCAAATCGTCTAAATTTCGAAAATGTCTTCAAATACAAAGAAAATCAGTCATCTCTTATGATAATGATTTAACAGTTCCATTACTTAAAACGAATAAAATATTCAAACATTTTGATGAAATAGCTTTTTGTGGATTACTTAGACTATCCCTGAAAACTACATGACTGGTCGAATAGCTTAGAGCCTATTAACCCTTATTAATTTTATTAATTATTAAGAATAACAAACAGAAATTCATTTTAAGGTTGAAATTATGAAAATAGTTAATCATTTATTTATAATTTTTGGATTTATTGATTTGTAGTAAACTATTCAATTGGCTTAAGAGCTAGATTTCCTGGATCTGTCAGTTTCAGAGATTCAGTCCACTGACCACTAATTATCTTAAATGAATCAAATAAATGCGATTCGGATATACAGTCATTTGATTTGTCTGTGATTATCTTTGAAATCTTTACTTATCGATCAATAATATAGTGATTAATAGATTTACGAATATATTCTCTAAATTTATAGCAAAACTACAGCTTTTTATTCGTTTATTAAAAATTCATTTAAAAAATATAAATATATTTATGATATTATATAATTCCTTTGGGGTTTCAAAATAATAGTAATGCACAGGATTTGAAGGATAAGAATATTATATTTAAAATTTATAAAATCAGACGAATATTCAAAGAATATTATAAATTGTAAAATCATATCTTGAATCAAGATTTTTGATATCTTTAAAAAATAAAATGTTCCAAATATTACTGATTCTAACAATTCTTTGACTGTGTTATCAAAAATTCTAGTCTTATGTAAATGATTTCCGACTTTTTGCACAACTTATATAAGTTATATATGAATACTATGAGAAATATTTTTCGAAATATGTGATTATTGAGTTGTTCTTCGCCTGAATTAATCCAATAACTCTTAAATAATTCATCAGATGATGCACTTTATATATGCATTCTGTGCTCTCTATGGTTAGTACGAGCGCTACTCTACTTCTTAAATATTGACGTTCTCTCTAAAAGAATATATATTAATATTTTTTCGCTTAACTTATTCTTTAATTTAATTTTGAATTTCTCGGTATAATTCAAATTAATTCCATCTAAACTATAATTAATTGAATTTGTAAAAATAAATTGCTTTTTATACCGGGTGCTAGCTTAAAATGGGTGAATATCCTGAGCTAAATCCCCTTTTTATTGCTATTTTGTATTATTTCTGAACTTATTTTTATCTCTATTGTAAACAATGTATTGTCAACTTTAATAAATAACCTTGTTATATTTATTATGTAATTATGTTTAATAATGTACTGTAGTTTAAGTTAATCTGTAATTTTTCACAGTTTCACCTCTTTTTGAAGTGAAGCAGAAATTTAGTGCAAAAACTTGTTTCAGTCATTCATTTAATCGATAATTTGGTCAAAAACCGAGAGAAATGAGTCGAAACTTTTATTTTCGGATGAAAATCAGATAACCGATGGCCTAATCTCACAGTTGGCACTCATCCTATTCTTTTTAATGATTTATTACAGCAAAAAGTGCCAGTTTTTGTCCGTTTATTTTAGTATAAACTCTCGTGTCTTTCATTTTAGTCAACTCTTGTGTAAACTCTTGCCTTATATTGTTTGCAGTCATAGTCTAATCGTTCGCTCACTAACACAGAAGAATTGGTCCAAACTCTCTGGTCTTTCTTAAATCATGACCTGAAATAATGAATGGCTTTCAACCATTTGCTAGAAAAAACACATTTCTTTCCAAATCTCTTCTTATTTTACAGAATTAAACGGAAATTCCTTGAGAACTATGTTTTAACTCAAACGGAAATTGACTTAAATTCTGACTTAATTTATAAGAAAAATTCGATTATTATATAAAATTCTTACGAAACCGAATACAGAATATTATAGTTAAAAGTTTTTCCCTTCAAATGTGAAGTTTAGTGAGGGCTAAAATTGAGAATTGTCTTGTAGAAACAATTTAGCATGCTAATGCAAACATAAATTTAAAACCTTTAAAATCGAGTAAAATAACAATAAATAAATGTTTGTTCGGAACAATTTCTTTCTATTTAAATACTGATTGAAATCTTTTTTCCGATATTCGACACAAAACAGTATATAGTGTTGTGATAAATGAGTTTTCGCACAATTGATATGTAATCGCAAATAATTACAGTTAAATGAGAAGCGAAGCAATACTTTCTTATTTGACACTCAGTTGGAAGAGCACTGAATTGTTAGCATTCGATGATTGAGTCAACATTTTATACGCTTTTCTTTACCTTTTTTTAGAGAGTCAGCTATTTTTAGCTCCTTTTCAGTTCAATTAATCATTTGGACCACAATATTATAGGAAGTTTCAGATCAAACAAAGTCCAAGAAATATAATTATAACTTATCATTACTAGAATTGAAAACATATGAATTGATCTCTGAATTCTTGAACATTAATCTTATGGATTCATGATTTTGAGTCAATATATGTCAGAACTATATTTAGGCTTTTATTTAATTTAATCCCAATTTTTGTCCTGAAATGGAAGACAATTCTAATTTAATTCAAGATTTTCTGAGTTTAGATATTCGAATATCTTTTAATATTTATATTTCAGAAAATATATAAATAAAATAAAAGATATATTTTATAAATGGATATTGAATTTTGTTATGAGAGAAGAATATAAAAAAAAATTCAAAAAGTTTTTGTTTTATATCAAGTCTTCGCTAAGAATTCATTAATTTTGATTCAATAAATCTATTGTCAGAGAAATAACTTTTTATTCACTACTTTTTTCTAAATCGAATTCAGAATAAGTTTTTTTGGAAAAAATATATTTTATTTATTTCGATGCGAAATATCTTTTCTCTAATTGAAAAATTGAATTTCATAAATGATATGATTTGAAAAAATTTCAGTGATTTTATTAAATAATTCAAACGTTTTGGTCAATTAAGTATCGAAATAATCTTAATATAATTTATTAAATATTTTCAGTGATGGGGAAAGTGTTTTGCGATTCCACCACTTTCTTGTTAAGATATCTCAAAATTTATCAAATAAGGGGCATAAATTTCAGAAAAATGACCCACTACCACCTCTAAAAATTCTAAAAAGCTTTAATTTTCCAATAAAATCAGATGAGTTACAATTAAAATTCCAATCGGCCGCTCCCCCCCTACCCATCCATTTTTTAAATGTTTTCAAAATTTATCCCCTCTTATTTTAGGTGTATAGCCCACTAAATTAATCAGTTTTGGGAAAACATACCTAGAAAGTGGTGCAATCGCTATACCCATCCCCTTCCCCATCACTGGATATCTTCAAAAGTGTGGTTCAGTTGATATCTGTTTCCATTAAACATAACTCTTATATATATTTTCCGCTCAGTTCTCAAATCTAATTCAAACTAATAAATGTGATTTGACTTGTATTCCACTTGTATTACCACTCGAGGGACAGTCGATAAACATTTTAATTTGTCATTTTATTTTCCAAAATTATAATAATTTAATATACATTTTGTTGTGTTTTGTAATTTAGAATCTTTACGAATGAAAGGGTTGTTAATTAAAAGACATTATTAACACTTAATATTAAATTGATTGCATGAATGAGTATATAATATATAAATTTAGAATTAAATTATAGTAAAGTTCCGTTCTATGAATTGAATATAAATATTATCTTTATTTTCATCAGTTCTTTCATCAATGCTATAACAGTCTGTCGAATATAATGTTTGAAATTTCAATAAACTATTATTCTGTTTAGTGATAGACGTTATTAAATATCATTTTCACCAAATATTATATACAGAATAAAAATAAAATACTTCATTGAAGTAATAATAATAATAAAAAGGAATATTCAATATTCAAACGGGTGTTGCTTTAGGTCGTGTATAATACTATTGGAGGACTTGAACTAACAATATCTAGAATTTAATGGTTGAGAGAATCCAACAAAAACCTCAATAATGAAAAACAAAAACCATTTAAACAAATATAAGTCAATATTTAAAAACTTGTATTCTTTAAAATAGACTAAGAATTTTAGATTTTCTTTGGAATTTTAAACAATTATTTCTATTACACAATCATTATTTGAAAGTAAAACGATTTACAAAATTAATTGTGAAAAATAAAACATTTAAATTATATTTTAAAAGAGTTTTATAATAAATTGTTTGAATGCATAGAAGTCATTGAAAATGTTTATTCTAAACAATAATTGTTTGCCTTAAACGAAGTCTATTGTAGTTTTGTGTTGTGTCCAACCTTTTATTGATAGATCTGATGAGCGATACTTTTACTACAAACGGATATGTTCTCTGAGATGGATTGTGTGGTACGTCATAACACAAATTAATAAAACACAAAGACATAAAATGTTGTGCTGTAGAGGCTGTGTAGAGCCCAGCCATCAGACAAGCATATGATTGGTGGACATCATATCGTATAACTTCTATCAAATAACTTATTGATATTTTCTTATTAACCGAAAGAATACTTAACTTATATTGAAATGAAAAACAGAATAAACACAACTGTTGTGTTACTATATTTCTTTTAAATTTCATCCTGGGTATTCTCGATATTTCATTTCATATATTTTCGAATATTTTACTCCGTTTTCTTTATTTAATGTTTGGCCAGGAATGGAATCGACACTCATAGTGAGCACAATGTGAATCGGGCGTAGGTTATGGCCAGACGACTGCAGTCAAGCACTTGATTAAATTATGACATCGACACAGGGCTTCGTGTGTCAGTCAATGGAATTTGTGCTCTACTGTACTCTATAACTACACTGACTTCTGATTAATCAGACGCGTGTTCTTTATCTTAATAGTTAATGGTTTGCAATACAATTGCTGTGTATGTCAGTCAGTCATTTGGATGTGCACTTGGAGTTCAACATTCACACAGAATAATCCAACGAATGTAATGATAGGAAAAGAAATAAATTGAAATAAACTATAATTTCAAAATACATTTAGTTTTCCAAAAAAGTAAAACAAAAATGCAATTATTGTCTAAAATCATTAAAAGCTCTTCCATTCCAATGGTTAATCTCAAGGATTAAATTAAATTTAATGAGCGGTCAAATCAAAAATTATTATAAGATATAATCAGTTTTATTATCCAATAATTTTTAGTATATATTCTAGTATTTCATATCACAGGCCATTGAATTGAATAGAATTACTATTATTATTATTATTACTTTTATTCTTATATACATATAGTATATAATATTTACTATAAATTGATGATTAGATTCATTGTAAAATAAGTCACATATTCTTTATCTTATAAATCATATGAGAAGAACATTGGAGTGAAACCTAACTCTATGTGCCATTGAATACTCAGAGGATATAAAATATTTGAGATTTTATTATTTTTTTCCTAACTTTCACTTAAGATATATCTTATTTCCACTTAAAATAATATATATTTTTAGAACTGAAATTGATTTTTAATCTATTATTATATAAATAATTATAGTCTACTAAGACTTACATATTTTGATTAAAGAGAATTAATCTTGATAATTTTGAATATTATGGTTATGTTAATGAATTATCAGAAAATATTTGAATGCATTTGCGTTTTAATAGTGAAAATTTGAATTTAATTAAAATTATAGTTATTTTGTTGAATGCTATGCGAATGAATGTGTCATTACTTATATTTTTCTCATTAAATTAAACCATTCTTTACATTACAAGAGTAAAGTCTGAATACAATACTTAATTAAATTATATATTTTGAAAATTTTTAATAATTGGATAACAAAACATCATTAATCATAAACTGTAATGAAAGCAAACTTTACATATGTATAGATATAATAAATTCTATAAATTATTTTTTTCTTTTGTTGAATAAATGTTCGCATTTATAAGAATATTGGTATAAACTATAGAATATTCTCTATTCTATGTTAGTATATACGCCAGTATATTGAGTAATGCTATAAATAAATGTGGCCTAAATTCACGGTTTGGAGTTAACTTTACTCGTTTCTATTTTTAGACTCAGCTCAGCTAAAATAAGGCTGGGAGAGAGGGAAGGAGAGGAATGGGAGAGGGAGGGAGAGAGAGAGAGAGAGATAATGGGAGCAAATGTAATGTCGTGTCATATATGCGCAACTTTTCTTGTTGGCCAACACTTAATACTGGCGATAATAATTTGCACAAAACTAATCTTCTATGAGATTATTTGCAGTTCGACTTCAAGAAGAAAATCTAATGCAATGCAAAAATATATGCCTTTTAGTGACAAAAAAAGTATATATTATTAATAAAATAAGGAGAGAATAGAACGAAGAGATAGAATGAAAGATCTGTTAGATTGTGAGCGCAAAAGCAAATGATTACTCATAACCTGTTTATGTGATGACTGTTTTGATGAGAATTTGATGCACAAAATGAGATGCATCTCAATAATGAACTAAACTAAAGCCAATTGCATCCAACCCCCGAATCTCGTGAATCACTAGTATTAGTGGAAAGGAATGAGAGGGAGAGCTATAAGATTGGAACGGTATGATAGAACTAAATAAAAATAAATAACATTTTTTGCGTAATTCTGGTTTAAAGTGAATAGCAGTAGACAATAGATTTGGCCAAAAGGGCTGTATTGGGAATTGAAGCGACGCTAACAACAATTTACTGCATTCTTGTTTGAAAATAACACAAAAATATAATTTACTTTGAATTGAAAGCATTTTCTTTCCTTTACTCGTGTTTCGGGAATTATATTTTCATTTCTTATGAAACGAATCTGTGATTTGTTTGTGTAAAGTCTGCAAAAACCAAATTTCAAGAATATTTTAGATGAGATAAGTGGCGCTCATATGTATAGTAAAAAATATAGTTATTGTCGGCTCACGAGATAGAAAATGAGACAAAGAACTGACATAATGGCTGTGATCTGTTTTGCTAGAGCTCTGCTCAATAATAATGATACTTATTATGTCTGTCCATACAGTATATGAGTTCTTAGCGACAGAATAGATGTAATGCAACTTAAATCCAAAATAATCATTAGAAGCGCTAAATTATTGCTTAAATACATCATATATTGCATTCAGTTTTACCCATAAAACTATATACAGTATTAACACAAATAAAACAAAGTCATCAAAAATATAAAATATATTTAATTTTTTTAAAAATTGAGAATATCATTGCGTTTTGTGTTTAGACTTTAATTTAATGTCTTTTATACTAAACATTTATATAATTTCATAAAAATGAAGAAAAAGAAAAATTTTCGCTCAATTACTTTAGTATTTTCTTATTTTTATTTTTCATTTAACTGATTGTGATTTATTGTGTTTTTTGTATCCATTGATTCAATGATTTCAGTCAAACCTTTTATTTTAAAAATAACTTAAGAGGAAGAATGAATTCTTGGCTTTCCATTAGAGCTAATGACTTGTCGTCGTCTGAATTACTTTTTATTAAATTCCTTTCTCTATCTTCTGACTGATCTTAAAATTTTTAGAAAACTTTTTAAAACTAATGTCAACTGAATATTCAGCTGTTTGTTTAATAGTTTTATTAAGGATATCAGGCCATTTCATCTATCCAGTACAATTATTCCCTTTAATCGAATAATAGTGTAATTAAAGTTTTTTTAACAAAACAATCTTGTTTATTTAATTATATTAGGTTTAACAACAGATAGTTAGTTAA
>JAQIXY010000123.1:0-11809 GCA_034699165.1 Adoristes ovatus | reverse complement strand
CCAACTATGGCTACCTTCTTAGATGTGGCTGTTCTCAGATGTCTATTCACATCTCAATGGCTCGAAGAAGGTATAGATTGGGGATTGCATTTCGTGCTCAATCGGTATATAAAGAAATAATTTTGTGTTCAAAGCATTTGTTTGAAAAATCTTTTTTTACAGATTAAAAGCTATAAATAGCGATCTTTCGTCTAAAGAAAAGCCGAGACCAAGAAGTTCTTCACTTCCATTAGTTAAAAAAGATATTCCAATTCAAAGCACAACTGAGCCAAAGAGCAAATGCGAACAAATACCGAAACTAGTTTTAGACAACGACACCAATCAGTGGAATAATAGTTCTCTGCCCTCAAAGTCTCCTTCAATGCAAGAACTGCGTCGCTCTTCGTTCTCAGGTCTTCCCGGGTTGGGTGGACTGACCGGATTTGCTGGTTTGATGGGTTCGCCAAATCCGGTAGCTATTGGCAGAACTGCGAGCGAAAAAATAAAATCACCGAAAAGACATAAAAAGGGTTCGACAACTGATATGAAGGATTTGGACGACAAAGTGAGTTCTGAACAGAATTTGGATAAATTGCGAGACAATGAGGAAGATTTGGTGTCAAATAAATTGAAACACAAACACCAAAAAGACAAAAGTGATTCGATTTTCCGATCAAAAGAACTCATTCCACCCCCGCCTCGACCCAAGTCGGCCATTGGTCGATATGAAGACGGAAAGGCAAAGCTCTCTGATATAAAGCCCTTAGAAAAGACCGATAAATCAAAGGGAAAGTCTATGCCATCTCTCCATCTATTGCTGGATCGGTTCGGCAGTGGATCTACTGATACAAAAATTTCGTCTAAATTTTTAGCTCCCGATCGATCAAAATCACCGAAGAAGACGGCTTCGCAGACATATAGTGTTCCCTATCCTATCATTACAATCACAGAGCACTCGCCGGTCACTTCCATACAGTTCTTCATTAATCAGGAGACAAATGATTCTCCGAAAGAAGAATCAGTTTATAACATGTTTTCTCCTCTTTGTAGACAATTAGGAATAACTCGCAGTCAAACCGATTCTGATATTAGTTATTACACCGAAACGACTACAGAAGCCGCTGCATCGACCAACTATGTGACCAAAAATGGACAGTTGAGTCTTGTAGTCATTCTTAAAGCTGTCCACTCCATAGCACTCAAGGAATCAGTTTGTTCTCTAAAAGTTTGCAAATCTATTCACGAAATCCTTAACCGTTTGATAAATATGGGCGCAATTCCCACATTCATTCCTCCCATCGAGTTCGAGAGCACAGGTCCTGTGAGTCCGGCAACTGTTTCAACACCTGGCGGCCCAATCGATGCCCCGAACGTCAATACAAAGAGCAAAATCAGTTCCGACAATGAAGAACTGTCAGTTCACCACTTGTTTATGGACACTATTATGCGACTAATCAAACAATTGGGTTGTCCTCACGGCTGCGGTGAAGGACATCGAGAAGATGACGCTCTTCAGCTTAAGCGGGCCATCAGTACAACGCTTTCTTATTTATACCACTCCTCGGAATCACAATTCGGAAAGTTTTTCGAAGAATTAATAAATAGAAGAAATATTCAGGAAATTATTGATATTTTTCACGCTTTTCTCGGATTTTGTGCCGAAACCCATAATAACCTGATTTCACCAATCAGTCAATTATCACAAACAAGAAAACAGTCAAACAATCCGATGATTAGTAGTCAGCAATCGTTTGAATCGACATCAGCTGGCATTAATCGCACCGGATATTCAACTAATTTTGGTGCAGGGTTTGGAAAAATGGGACCAAAAGGTTGGATATAATAGAATTATCTTCAATGAATCCTTTCGCAACACTTTTATCCATTCTTCTCATATCAGGTGTCGAAGGAGTTATAATAAATTTCATTTTGAAACCATTTATCACTCGACTGACCAAAATGTCTAAAGAGCTTAAACTACAGGAAAATATGTCTCTTTATTGTGAAATAAGACAATTTATAACTTATGTCAGGTTTGAGTGCTTTTAATTTGATTTTATTAATATATTCCTAATCACAACTCATCTTCTGTCCGGTCCTTAGGGACAGTCACGGCGGGACATTCAGGAAAGTGGCGTTGAGTGGTCTTATGGATAGCGCACAACTACTTAACAAAAAGGAGTTACAGCAAAGCCCATCAGCACTCGGTCGGGCGGATGACATGAGGAGTGGTCAGTACTCACCAACACAACACTTCGATGACGGAGAAAAAGTTCATAAAAACAAGTTTTTCAAGAAGAAGAGCAGCACTGCTGGCATTAAACCGGCGCCGAGTAATCAGAGTATACACGATGAAAACCAAATGCTCAATGAATGGCCACTTCCAGGAACAGGTCTCAGTCAAACTCATGGCAGTACTGGTGCTCTTCGAGTGCAAAGGGCGGCGTCTCCGCGATTATCGATCACAGACGACGACGCGGTTATGATTATTCAAAAACCGGCCAAATATTCCCGGAGTTTCAATTTTGCGAATTGGTTTAAACCCGGAGTCAAACCAGAGTCCACTTCATTACATCCCGAATCAGCCGTACTGTTAGACAACGGCGGGACTCTTGCATTCCTCTCATCTTCAGAACCCTCGACAGAGAAGATGGTCAGAAGAGCCAGTTTTACGCGTCCACCTCTTAAAAGTGGTTCAATACTTAACACAACGCCTGGAAGTAGTGTTCAGAAGCCATCCCATCATTCAACGTTTGGAAAGGCCAAGAAAAGGATGGAGGATCAATTCAGGTTTGTGTTCGGCAAAAGTAAATCAAAACACGGCAGCTTTGAAGAGACGCCAGACCTTTCGCGACGGAACTCATTTGACTTCGAAAGGGCCACAACTGATGGCGAAATGATTTTAATTCGCGAATCGAAGTTAGTTTCTCTGCCGGCAGTCAAAGATGGAATGATTCGCTTTCAGTTTCTGTTGGAGTCATGCACTCCGGGGACACTACCCGACCCGCCATTGATTGCAGCAATGCTGGACATTCGAGCTCCGGTAGTGGCCAGGGCTGCATTCTATCTGGAATGTGCTTACTTTGTCCATCGGTGTAATCGCGGTTTTTGGCCGACTTGGATGAGACACAACTTCAATATATTTAGGCCTTCGGGTAAAGACTGTTTAATACCGTTGATATATAAAGATTACCAAAAGATTCTTTTATCTTAAGGTCCGACGCGAACTGGATCCCAATCGGCTATAAGGGGTCGGGCGTCTAATGTGCTACAGAAGTCTGCCGGACGTTCTTTCTATCAATGGGGAGAGATGTTGGGGGCGAGGATGGAAGAGATCTTGCAAAATGAAATCAATACAGAGAAGTCTTTACCAAATATGACCGATGACTGCAAACGGAGACGAAGTATGAAATATGACGACGAAGACGAGGACTTTCTCGATGAAGCCTTTGTCAATCCATCGGGCAGTGACTGTCCGTTCGCATTAAAACTGGTCGCGTGTCAGCTCTTATATGAAATAACCACTTTTCTAAGAGAAACACATCAATATTTGCCGACCCGATCCTCCCGTTCGTCCATTCGAGAGCGTGGATCAACGTTTGAGCCGAGAACTGTTACTGCGAATCGGCGCTGGTCTATGGCTCTGAGTATTTATTGAAAACATCACAGTTTTATCATTTCCTAATTTCTCTTTTACTCTAAAGCCAATATCGGGGGCGCTATCGATGGCTTTCATCCACAAAGTTTTGGGGAACGAAGAATCAGTTTTGTTCTTCAAGAAGCCGATGGAGAAGACGAGTCAAACAGTAGTGTTTCTGCTGCCGATGATTTGATCCCGGGTTCTCTGGAAAAGAAAAGACTATCACAAGCGGGAGCTTCCGGTCGACCACACCTTCTCCGCCGGTCCACTGGTGGCAGTGGTCACGGAAGCTTCAAAAGAAGAAGTATTAAACTTAAAAAAGGATCCGATCGTAAAAGTGTGCCAAAACATAGGTCTTCAACGGTAGCCGAAGACGAAGACAACGAAAAGCATTCAATTCTCAGGCGTTCAGACTCTTTGAGGTCCAGACGTAAAGTGAGTGGAATTTCCGAAAGATCTGACACTTCGGAGAGGATTTCAGGTATTCTCTTTCCTATTGAGACTATTTATTAGTCTTCGTTACAAATATTTCACACTTCAGGTGACGAATCTCCGGGTGTTCTGTCAGATGACGGCCTAATGCCTGACTCTCCAAGTGATGCACTCGAGACGGACGACAGTGAGATCACAACAAACATTCCGTGGCTTAAAATCATGTCAACCATAAACACATCCATGACCTTCCAGTGCTCTCATCAACAAAGTTGTCAAACCAATTGCTACCGAAGAATAATGCGGTCAAGTTCTCGACTCATTAAAGCGGTTCAGAAGGTCTACACCGAAGAGTCCACTTCAAGCCAACCAGAACTGGTCTCTCTTCGCCTCTTTGAAGACAAAGAGGACGCGGCCAAGAAGGAGAAGAAACTGAAGAAAATAGTGACTGGTCCTTCCTCTCCAATTAGAAGGAAAATATCTGTCGGCCATAATATGGACAGATATATAGACCGTGAAAGTCATGGCCATCACTCGATCCACAGCAGCACAACTTATTTGGCGCACAATATAGACGTCGAAGCGGGACTTACAGAGACAGAAGACCCCCGAAAGACATTCATTGAAGTGGCGAACAATAAATCGCTTATAAAACGAGAAGAAAACCCAACCCTTAAGTACATTAATCTTCAGGTGAAGAATCCATTTCAAGCGCCCATTTCGATGATGATTAAGGGGGCACTGGTTCTGCCACAAAACAACTTCGAAGAACTCATGCATTTGTCCTGGAATTTACTTCTGGAAGATGACCAGGAATTGTGTGCGGCCGCGGCGGTCGCTATCCTCATATGTGCGCTGAAGTGCACGAAAGCGGTGACCGATTTGTTGGACAAAGAGTTGAATCACGAGAATCCCCAAAGAAGAACAGTTGCCATCAATAAGTTCTATAAGATATGGAGTCATAGATACCATTGTTGGCCACGACTAGAAGAAGGAGCACATCTCTATCTGAAAGTACCCCCGCCGGCCATTGAGTTCACTCTTCCCTCTCCCCGCATAGCCTTGGAGTCGATCCCAGTGGTGGATCCGCCGTATATGCCAGTGATGAGAACCAAAGTAGAAGAAGTGACCATAAGTCAAGAGCCGACTATTCAGCGCTCATTCGTCGCGGCGACGAAGACTCGGCGCAAACAGCAGATTGAGTTGGTGACCAAAGCACTGCAGGAGGAAGAGGACAAACTAAGGGAGGAGAGGGAGAACTTTCGCATCTCTGCAGTCCCTATCACTTTACAGGCAGCCTATGAACCGGCGCTCTTCCATACGATCGAAGAACATGAAGGAGAAGACGACGAAATCGATAGAATCCCTACGCATCACATCCAGGTTTGGCTCTGTTCTGCTCTTTCATATTCATTATTTTTGATTTCTCCTTCTTATGCTGATCCAAAGCTGGCACAGGCAGTCTTCCCATCGAGTCTTTGTTCGGCTGCGGTAATGATCATTAATTTGTTAGATGACCCTCAAGTGTGTCCCGACGGAAGTGCTGTCTATGAAGTGGCCTATAAAGTGATTTGGTATTGTTTGGTTGAAGACTCGGCGCTATTTCTGCGTCACTTCCTCGAGAAGTTGACGCGAGAGAAGCAATGCGTCATTTTTCAGATTTTGAGACGACTTATCAGATTCATGCCTCGTCTGCCAGCACAGGCAGCGTTTACCCTGTACAACTACCTGATTGGCTTTGTCATGTTCCACGTTCGGGCACCGGTCGAGAACAGTCAAGAAGTGATTGCAACTGTGTTGTCAATCCTATGGTTGGTGGTGCCTAATGTGCATGGCCTCTTCCTCAAAGATCTCAAACAAGTGTTGCGTAAAGAGCAATGCGATGCATCGCTACTCATCACTGCCAACGTGCCCAGTGCTAAGAAGATAATAGGTTTGGACACAGTCTCCCAGTTATGAGCAATACTAAGCTTCACTTTGTTTGCAGTCCACGGACCCGACGCCAGTGTTATACCGTCGCAGTTCCCCATCCATGAGGACACGCAGTTCTCGCAGATATTGACCGACAGTTTAGACTTCTTTGGAATCGACGAATCAAAACAAAACGAATACTTCTTAGTCGACGCAAAGACAAGTACTCTTCATCTATTGTTTGACTCCATCTTTAAATTGTTTAATTTGATTCACAGATCAAATGCATAACTTGAATGCATTTGTGCGCGATTTTTATTTCTTCAAGCGATCACAATATCCACAAATATCTTTGGTTCACATGAATCCTAACGAAGCGTTTGATAAACTTCAGAGACAGGCATTCACTTTGCAATTCGTAGAGTTGGGAAAAGTATGTCTTTTCTGCTCACAAACTAATTCACTGATCAATTGCTTCTCTTCTTCAATATAGACTTTGATGAGTCTCTCTCTAATCAAATCTGCATTTCTAGGCATTCAAAGAGTGCTTTTCCTTCACGAAGAACTCATGAAACTTCCGTCTTTCCCAAGAAAGGCATTGGAAGCGAACTTCAGTTTATATTCGGGGGCAACGGGTCAAGAAGTGCTGGGAATGGACACACTTCACAAAATAGTCTGGGTTAAATTAGTGGCGCGTATGTTTGAGGCCACGAATGGCTTCTTTGCTCAATCGGCAGACATTCATCTGTTCCTCAATGTAGTGAACGGAGCGCTTATTCTTCACTGTGAGAACGCGTCGATGTTGAGGCTATGTATGGCCACGTATATCAATGCTGCGCATCAATTCCGAAACATCTTTGCCAGTAATGGTTATCTATTGATAATTCCGACCATTTGTCGCATTTATTCCAATCATCAAACAAATGGATTGCTTTGTCGGACCATTGAGTTTGTTTGCAAACAGTTTTATATTTTGCACAGAAAGCCATTTGTTTTGCAAATGTTTGGAGCGATTGCATCCATTCTCGACCTCGACTTCACCTCTACTTTTGGTGACGCCAGTAAAGTGCAGCCCAGGGCTTTCTTCCAACTCTTGCAATCTTTGGGTCAGTATATCGTTGACCCCTTAGATATTCTTGAATTGGTTGAGGCGGAGAAGCCATTGAAGGTATGAATTATCGGTAATCGCCGTATATTTCGACAACTATTTCATTCTTTGTATTAAAGGCTTTAGATTTCTGTTACCAAATGGATGCGGAGACTCTCACGGTCTTAGACGCCATATCCCTGTGCGTCACTGTTGTCTCGTATGCGGCCGACACTCAAAGAGGTCATCAAATGTTGACAATATTAGAGGCAATACTTCCTTTGCATCTGAAACACATGCAAACATTGACCACAAAGAAGGAAACTCCTGGCGGACCGCGAACTGAGTTACAAATGATTCATAACGTGTCCGTTTGTATGAAGACTTTGATATACAATTCGGAAGCATTGACCAGGTTCACATTCAATTCACTTCTCAAGAATGCCTTTAAATATTCCCTTTTATACTGCACAGGAACTTTACTGGTCCTCAAAGAGCTATTGATTTGAGGGGTTCCAGCATTAAGAATGCATCGAAAGGCGCTTACAGTCCGCCCGTGGAAATAGACGACGACAGCCATTCCAAGTATTAAAGACGAAGAAAGACTCGTTTTTACCACTTTTGTTGTATTCCCCTAATCAGGTATTTGCCGGACAACTATTACCCGCAAACTTCCCGCAATCGATCCACTTATCAATATTCAGACACAAGTGATGGAGAACTGATGCGGACTGAGTTCCGTCGACCACGTGATGTGAGAACCAATAGTTTTTGCCAATAAAAGTAAAATTGGTTTAAATTTCTAATTTTTGACAAATTTCCAGATTTTGCTTAAAGTTGTCGCAGAATTCTTGAGCAGAAGTACTGCTCGTTTGGCTGATTTGAGCAAAAAGTTGCCGGATTTGCATCAAAAAGGATCCACTTATGAATTGTTAGATGTCAAGTGTCATCTGAGACTCGCAGAAATAGCGCACAGTCTGCTTAAAATGGCACCCTATGACCCACCGACTATGGCCTGCAGGGGATTAGTTAGATATATGAATGAGATATTGCCAAATAGTGAATGGCGTCAGGAACAGATGAGACCCGCGCTCATTATGGTCTTGAGGCGTTTGGACAAGACGTTTACTAAAATTGCCAAAAAGTCTGTGATTAAGCGGTCAACTGATTGGGAAGCGGCTAAACGACTGCTCAAAGGAGTGTACCTCACATTCACGAAACACCCATATATTGTTCATTTACCACATCTCAAGTCTTTAATATCTGTTTGTCAGAATATAGTGCTCGGAGATCAAGCACACGGTCAGGTGGAGAGCGCGACAACACTGCCCTCGTGGGCGGTGGCTCTCTCGCAGTCATCCCCTCCCGGTTTGAAGAAATGATAATTTTGGAAAAGTTTTGATAAACTTTTGTGATTTTATAGGCTTTACTTCAGTTGCTGTTCGTCTGATAGCAATGCAAATGCTTCAGTTGGGAGAAACACAGACTTTGGAAACGGTCTGCAGCGGAGCCTTCTCTTCACCCGAAAAGAGTGAAATATATTTAATGAATTTGATTTATCCGATGTGTGTCCGCATCAGTAGTGGACTCAAAGAAGTGCCAAAACTGAGACAATGCGACATCAATTTCACTCTAACTGTTATTCTCAACACTTTGAAACCAATTCCTACCAAACCGGTCAAAGGCAGCGATTCGTCATCGGGTTTGCACCAAATGATGCACAACTCCCTGCACCAAGTTGGCTTTCTGGGTATGACTGCCCCCTCCCTCCCTCCCTGTCTCAGTTAACATTTGACTTTTGTGTCAAAGGTTTGAAGATAATGATGGTCTGCTTTGAGCGACAATTAACCACTGAATGGTATCGTATATCCAAATGCATCCGTGAGTTGGCCAACAAAATGCAGGGCGGAGTCACTCTTTGGAATTTTCTTGATTTTGTGGTCACTTACCGAACTCCACTCTTTCTCTTATTATTTCCGGTCATTAAATGCAAGTATTTGTTGAAGATCTGTGACAACGATCAGGAATACTATTATCAGCAACAGATCAGAGAGAGAATGATGGGTTTGGGTCTGCCTTTGGGTCGATCTAAAGGTTTGTTTGAATCAAAAGTAATTTTCAATTGATTTTAATGTCAAATTAAATTCAGGACAACTGTTGGTTAGTTTGATGTCAGAGATGAGAGTTTTGAGAGAAGAACTCATTAACAGGAAGAACGTTCCGACGGCTGATGAGAGGAATAAGTCTATAATTCCTGATCAGAGCAGTAGTGAAAGACCAGAAGGTCATCGGTTGAGTTTCGCGTTCACACAAATGGCTGCCAGTGCTTCAAAGCTGTCGAACATTAGTTCCTCAAACTCAAACACTCCACAAAGTGGTCAGCCGGTGCTCACCGAA
The DNA here is from genome assembly GCA_034699165.1 of Adoristes ovatus. Lineage (NCBI taxonomy): Eukaryota > Metazoa > Arthropoda > Arachnida > Sarcoptiformes > Liacaridae > Adoristes > Adoristes ovatus. The sequence continues at coordinate 2,363 of JAQIXY010000123.1, read as the reverse complement.
GGAGAAGTCCTCCAAACGCCCACTACGTCTTCAAAACCATCTCTACTCAGAGGTTTGAGTTTTAGACTAAGTGGTGCTAAAGACAGTCGAAAGTTTCCGCCCAGGAATTTAAGCGTCAAACTGTCGTCCACTCGCGAAGGGAAACGGGGGGTCGAGGGCTTCCTCAGAAGAACCAGTTATCCCGACCCAAAAGAACCGATAGACAAAGGCAGGAAAAGTGATTTATATTTTGATAAGAATTCAATTAAACGAAAACTTTTTATTCAAAAGCAGAGCTGCAAAGAGTGGAAAGTCAGGCGCAATCAGAACCTAAACTCTTCAGAAAATCTACCCTCCACATCAAGAAAGGCAGTAAAAAAGGCAATTCTCTTAACAGCTCTTTCAGTGGCCCCAGTGTTGAAGCACTTGCCGAAGGAGTGACTGTTGATGACGACCAAGAAATCAGATCCGCTATAGCCAGGAAACTATCGACCGGCGATGGTTCGGGTGCTTCGCGTTCAGAGAGTCCGGACGAAGACAGACAACTGAAACATCGTCTTCAGCGACAAAAAGCCCAGAGCAGGAAGACATTCAGATTCAGAAAGTCCAGACGCGGCGCAGGATTTCTCAACAAAGATGACGGCGAAGCCAATGTCGAAGAAATACCTTTGACCAGCACTAAAGACAGCACTTCTGAGGTGAGGAAAGAGTCCAATGAAGTGGCGCTCGCAGAAGAAGAGAGCTCTTCAATACTGGAACAGAGTCGCGATAAAGAAGACAATAGCTCTTCAACGGGTCTGTTGTCTCCCAAAGACTTTAGAAACGATTCGAACGAATCACTTGACGAGTGTTCGGCTCTTCTGCCGAACGAAGAGATTCGAGCGACGAATGAGACGTCTCTCACACTGTTTCCATATGTGGACGAAGAAAGCAATGATTTCATTGTTTAAGACATTGTTAAGCGCTCGCAATTAGTTTTAATTTAGTTTTAATTTTATTTTATTCAATTAATAAAGTGTTAAATAAAACAATAAAACAAAGACTATCAGTCCTAATGTCCACTCATTGACGGTATTTCGAATACTTCTTTTGCAATTCCATCAACTCCTCCCGTGAGACGTAGTCCTCTTCAGTTCTGGCCTCCTCTCCAATTGCTTCGTCAATCCATTTGATGGCTTCTGAGTATTTCTTTTCTGCGATCAATACTTTACTAATCCATAACATATTACTAATCCAGTTGTGCTTCAATTTGTCCGCTTTCATCAGTGATTCCAGTGCTTCGACATATGTTGATTCTGGAGGAGTGCCAAAAAATGTGGCCGCGATCTTCTTCTCCATCCATGTGAGACCTGCCACTTCATAACACCAGCGCCCGTACCTATTCAGTTGTTAACAATATTAAATAAGTAGAAATTGTCTTTGAATTTGGGTTTCTCAACACCAAAGTTAAAGGGTTTTGCCAGAGAAGGCATAAACAGGTGTCCAAAATAGTCTTTAAAGGTTTGTTCTTTGCTTTCCAAAAAGATGTGGGAAATCCACTAATTGACGAGTGTTTAGACATGGGGAACGGTATGGGAATCCCTTTGAAGTTTTAAATTCCCCTTTTCTGCGATATACATGTATTATAGATATTGTTAGATTTATAAACTATTATTTGTTAACATTTGAATATCGCTCAAAATAGAGCAATTGATTGGTTTTTAATTTGATAAAAATGGCTAAAAGACAAACAAAACAGCGATATTATAATTGCCGTATAATCCCTACGATTTTATGTAGAGAAAGAAACTGGAAATATTTGTTTTTCCAGGGAAAGGGAGTCGAAATTTTGATAAAATTGAAAAATCTGTGAACCCTTCGGGCCAAGCAATTCTTATTCACTAATAAGAGATTTTCATTATTGGGAGGTTTGAAAAAATATCAACAAAAAGTTTATTAAAACCAAAACAAATGAATAATGTTGAAAGGCTTAAAATTTCAAGGGAGGGCAGACTAGGGTAGAGTAACGGTACAAAAATCCTATGAAATTCTTCAAAAATTCGGAAATAAATATTCTTGAAGATTTTCAGGAATTCTTTTCCAATTTTTGTTCAATTCTGTACTGTGGTGTCATTTGTATCAAATTCTCTAAAATATTTTGCATATAGCCCATTTTGGCATTCACTCTGGAAAATATTTACCCCTTATAATTTTGTATCCATGTAATTGGATAGCATAATACGACTAAAATATTTAATTATTAACGGGATTATTATCAATGGGATCAATCGATGGCAGGTTGGATATTTTTCGTCGAGAGCCGAGTGGGGAGTGAGTAGTGAAACTCAAATTGGGTGAGTTTCGTTACTTTCAACAATTTTGCCACTATATATAATGATTGTCAA
>JAQIXY010000122.1:0-11813 GCA_034699165.1 Adoristes ovatus | reverse complement strand
TCATAGACCTTACGTAGGAACTGTACGTAGACCTTTGTTAAATAATTTGTCCTAAGGTGGGTACGACGCGACCAAAAACCAGGTCTATATTTGCTTCGACCGAAATACCAAAGTTCTGACCACTACTGGGTATACATTCAATTTGCGAATTGAATGACAATATTTACGCTCACTTTAAACAAGGAGACAAATGCAACGTAAGGAAAAAATTTCTGTAGGATTTTAAAAATTGAAAAATAAATTCTAGTTAAAACTACCATTCTCTTTTAGAATTTCGTGCTTATTTTTAGTTTTAATTGCGAAAAACCGGGTTTTCCTCAAAACATAATTTTTAAAGTCCTACAGAAAATTTTCCCTTACGTTCCCTCGGCTTATATCCACCCAGGAGATGTATTACCTTAATCTACATATTATACTAAAAAATCTCTTCAGGGAATCTCTGGGACAAGAAGTTGTACCACTTTTTTGTGTCTCGTATATTTACATAACATTGCGGAAAATTATATAGTTCTCTATTATATTATAAGTTATATAGCAAACGAAACAACTCCTTATCTAAAATCAATTTTTTATTTTCGAATATTTCAAGCTGTTTAAGAATAAAATCAAAAATTCTGATGATGTTGAATTTGTCTCCTTGTGTTTGACTGTTTTATCCAATTTTGACATTATTTTTTATAATATGAGAATTAAATCATTTATTTTATCAAAAGCACAAATAATAAAAGAAATAGTTTTATTCAAAATAAAAGACACTTATCATTGAAATCCATATAAGATTATGAATTTATATTCTATAAAATGTTCTGGTTATGATTCTATAACATGGTGTAATGCAATAATGCAATAAACATTTTATATAAACAAGTATACAAATAATTACATTCGCTTTTGTTAAAACATACCTTTTTTACTGAATCGACAATTTTTATAACAAAAAATTTAAATTCTGATTAAAGTACATATAATACAATATGGGGTATATTTAGAGTAGTACTGTGCAACTAAGTAATTAAGCATTGAGGATATACAGTAAATATTCTTACCTCGCTCATCAGCTTAAAATTTTGCTTAGTTTTCAAGTTTAGAATAAATACTACCGTAAATATAGAGTAATTTAATTATATCTTAATATATTTACATTTCTTATAATACATTCTTATTATTAATTTATGTTTACTTAGTTGTATATAATAGGGATGTGCTTAGATATAATTGTTTGGATGTTGACATATAGGTAATTGGAATAAATATCATTCTGGCGTAAAATGAATCAACTTCGGGAACACCGAAAATCACCAGAAAATTCGCGCATAATATCAAGAACCTTAAATCCATTTGCTATGACTTTGTTTGAGGGATTATATAAATGTCTTGTATATTATGCATTTCATATAAAATAAATAATATACAAACAAATTAATGTAAATATTTTATATGCTTTCGGAACTAAAAAATATCAAAATTAATTTTTATGTATGTTTTACCCAATTATTAATTGTCATAATATCTTATTTCTTTAAATGTCTCATCAATTCGAACGACATTTATATCTTATATAAAGTGAATTGAATTTAAACGATATTAAATGCCATGAATTCAAACATATATAAATTGCAGTGATGACCAGCTGTGTTGAGGAAAGTTTAGTGGGTCTTGGAGGGGGTAAAATGGGGGATTTTGTCAAATTTTGCCAATTGTATCTACACCTTGTCCATAGACGTAATGTCGAAGAAAAAAAATTCCAGAGGGGGTATAGATTAGGAATTAGTAAAAACATTTGATGGGAGGGGGTAATCCGAGCAAGACCCTTTTTGAAATATTATATCAATTAATGGCATCTAATATCGTGACTTATAATAAGTCATTTGAAATTCCAAAATCACAAAATAAATTCATTTAAATAATTGAAAGAAAACTCAAATCTGAATTGAAAATTATACAAATTCATATAAAGGGCCACAAAAAATATAATTTTTATTATAGACACGAGTGGGTAAACTCATTCGTGAATTGCGATACTACTAAAGCATTCTCCAGATTCCAGAATATTCTTGCAGAAGTTGCAAATTCTTGAAATTCTATTAAATACTTGTATAATTTCCGTTGGCCCTAAAAAGCCTATTTGATACCCCCAGTCAATTATTTTGGAGCTCATATACCTTATATGGCCATATTGTAATACCAGATCCATATGGTTAGAACCATAAATGCCCTGAGTTTGCGAACCCTGGTCACTAATTGCAAGTCATCTTAAAAGTAAGAATATCTTATGTTAGGACAAGAGTTGGGAAAATGAATAAAATGTTCATTATTTAAGAAATTGACTGCATTTGAAATCTAAAATTTCCAAAACATTAATTAATTGAAATAAAAAACACTAAATTCTTGAGTACTCTTTAAATTTATATAATTTCAACACTTGTAAAGTGAAGTATTGGTGAATTTCCGAAGTATTAAATGATTCTAAATAAATAAGTTCGCAAAACAGTTAGTCATTTGTTTTATCTAAAGAATGAATAGATTATTAACAATATTATCGATAATATTGTGAAAACCGAGTCATTTCTCTTTATAAAACTGATGGAAAAACATAGAATGAATTAATGGATGGAAAGTGAAACATTATTTGGATATTTGTTGTTTTGATGCGTTCACTACTCTATACTCTCTGTACAACACTATTCATATACATATATAGTATATTCAAAATTATGATTATTAATAGCCTTTCTTATCAGTAAAAAAGATGACTCTTTTTGAGAGTTTAAACATTGAAGTTATGTCTAATGTTTATGGAAGAGCTGATGGAAGACACCATTAGACAACATTATCAATGAACTAGACTAAGCACAGAGTCATTATTTAAATAATGTAATTTATATTCAGATACAACATTACAAATGGACTTGACTTCGAGCTAAGCGACTGTTTTGATGCAATTTATAAATATCTTCATAAACGGCACATAAAGTTCTATGAATTGTCTTAAAGGCCGGCCTATTGTTAGGCTTTTTATTCCAACACATTCTCATCAGTTGATAGACTTGTGGCGGACAAGAGTCGGGACAATTGAGAACATTGCCCTCTTTGATGAATTTGACCACTTCTTCGTGAGTCATACCATAATAAGGTTGGAGAGCGAATGAGAATATCTCCCAAAGCACTACACCATAAGCCCAACAATCGCTTTCAATTGTGAATCTGTTGTAAAGTAATGACTCCAAAGGCATCCAACGAATAGGAATGGCGTCGTGTTCTGAGCCCTTGTAATAGTTGGACGAATAGATCTTTTGCGAGAGACCGAAATCCGCTATTTTGACCACCATATTATCATTGGCCAAACAGTTTCTTGTGGCCAAATCCCTGTGCACGAACTTACGGTCTGACAGATATATCATTCCCGAACACACCTGACGGGCAATGTTTAGCAAATCCAAGTGATTCAGTCGAATATCATTATAGGTATCACTATTTGGGGCTTTAATTATATAATTAGAAGGAGAACAGGAACGGAGAAAATCATTCAAATCTCCTCTTCCCATATACTCGAAGAGCAAACACATGGGTTTACCGACAGCGCAAACACCCAACAGCTTAACAATGTTCGGGTGATCGAACTCAGACATCAGAGACGCCTCGCGCTCGAAATCTGTCTGAAGGTCTTCAGTCGCCTCTTCTTTGAGCATTTTTACAGCAATTACTGTAAACTCTTCTCCCTTTACAAGACTCGGAGCTTTGGCCTAACGTTCAGAATAATATATTCAATTATATTAATGGAAATAATGTTGAAAAAGGCTTAATATATGATAAAATAGAATATTTATAACTTATAGCCTATAAATATATATTTAATATTTTTTAATTTATTTCAAAGAAATTAAATTCAGTTATTAATCATTAGAATTGGTTTGACTTAATCTACTCAAAAGAAATTGAATAAATTTAATAGATTCTCAGAATTGAATATTTTTGTAATAATTAAATTAAATTAATGGTATATAATATCGAAACAGACTTACCATAAAGACGCGTCCAAAAGCACCCGAACCAATATCTCTGATATATATTATGTCATTTCTAGGATATTCTAAAGCCTCTAACTTAGGGTTTAATTTAACTGTAGTTGAATGATAGGCAAAATTAGAGGGGAGTTTGTCTAAGTCTATCTCAATATCGGTAGTGAGCGCCGCGTTATAGCCTCTCCTCCGGTACTTATTTAAACGACAAACTGTGAGAATAATAACTAAAAGGCATCCGAGTATTAATACAATAATTGAGCTCAATATCAGTATTAGAGGCGGATTAAAGGTTGACTGAAGAGGAGTGGAGAAGATCTCGATTAGTGCCGGATCGATGGTCTCGTTATACCTGTTCTCTTCTGATTCTAAAATTGAATTAAATTGAATTAAATTGAATTAAATTTCTATAAATAATGTTTGACTTATCACATGAATAAACTTTAATTTAAAATAAATTCTAAATTATTCAAAAATATTTACCACAAGAAGGGATGTGACAGTGTTGCCAACGCACCAGTGGGTCTGCAGTGTAGCACCTGTCAAATTTTCGAAATTTTGGTTAAACTAAATATTGTTTTAAAAGATTGGTGTCAAACATTGCATACCAGGGCAATGGCTCCTCTCCGCCCGCATTTCTGCAATAGTTTTCCGAATTCCAAATCTCAGGGAACACAAACGGAGGCCTATTGTGAGTGTGAGGCACTTGACTGTCCCATCGCTGACATGATTTACCCTCTTTGGTCACAGCTTGTGTACCCTGATAGAACCTTCCTCTGCCTTTGACGCAATCGTATGTCACCTGATCCATTTGCATCAACGTTAGGCTGGCGTGAGAACAGGTCGGGTCGGTTAGGTTGGCATGACTTGGAAGCACATCACACTCAGGCAGACGGAAGTGTCCGCGAGATTTAAAATAAATGCCTTTCTGTTTGTTATCTTCGAGTAGAGCCCACTCCCGATTGCACAGTGACTCTCGAACTGCAATACAGTCTTCTCTACACAACATTTTGCTTACAGGGAAGCCCTGAGTGAACTGGCATTGAGGAAAGGCATAGTAACACAATAAAGTCTCGGCTGCACTACGACACGGCTCTTGTAGTGAAGATATCAATTCACTCCATAGGTTCTGAGTTATCATTTCGTTCAAAGGTATGTGTACTCCAAAGTCATCAGTGGTTAGATTGAAATAAACTAAACTATTATTCGGAATATAACGGCGACAAACACTTCCAGTATAGGGCGCACAATATCCAGAGGGCATTGGCTTATTGTAAGTATCACTTTTGGACACCGAAGAAGTCTTAATCGACGGCAAAGCCTGTTCGCTCATTTGGATCTCAGATAATATGCTTCGGGAGTCTGGGAATAGAAAACAGAATAATAAGAATAAAGAATAGAAAAACAAAACTTAAAGAAAGAATTTATTTTCTGTCAATCAAATCACACGAGAGGTAAAAGTTGTTCATCTCTTTTATTGTATACTCTTTTTGTGTTTTGTTCGCAAAGTTATTGAAATTTTGTTCGAAACTAAAACCACTATATATTTGGATCGATTTTAAATAAACTAATATATCTCTACAACACATCAATAGCCAATGTATTGATACTTCTGTTACAGTGCAGTGACAACTGAGTACTTTATAGAAAAACTTTTAAAGCATTAAATTCTTATAAATGTTAGACTTGTTTTGCTTAAGTACTAAACGCACAGTATTTTTATAGTATTGAAAATAAATAATAAGAAAAGACTCGAAGGTTTTTATAAATGATTTTTTGCTTCACTTATTTTATTATATAAACTGCTATCCATTGAGTGAACAAATATAGTCTCCACTCAACTATTCTGTAAAATACAATATGGGAACCACTGTTTTCATTTAACGCCTCAGGACTTTAGGTTATCAATGAGAACAGAATACAAGTGAATCGAAAATATGATAAGCGATGAGTGCTATCGATAATCAAAAGTCTCCAAAAATCTTTTGGGTATGAATGCCATCCAATTCTGAGGCCTCAGATCGTCAATGGTTTGCGGCAAAACATAAATATTCTAAGAATCGATGAGAATTGAGGTTTAGAATTATGATTATTTAGGAAGCGGTTCCGATTCTCACTCGCCTACTGAATACCCATCAATTCTATCCTCTAATCCATCACTTTATAGACTTTCTATAAGTTATCAAATAATTGAAATTAAATTATTTGAAATATTGTTATCAATGTATTACAAATTATTTTGAATGTAAACATGACATCATATAAGTAGCCAGGATAAAATTCAAAAGTCTCTGCAAAAATGTTAAGATTAAATAAAATGTCGATATTTGTCTCCTTTAGCTTAAAAGGCTTGAGCAGAAAGTAAGCCCTTTTGAGATAAGTATTAATTTTAAGCAATTATGGACCAAATCAATGGAACAACGAATACATCGGTTTATTTTAATAAAACACTTTCCAACGATTCAAACAATAAATTTATTCTCTAAAGACATCAAACTTTATGGTCCACTCATTATATTTATTGATTGAAAATTTTAAACTTTTGATAAAAATAAAATTGAACTGAAATGAAATGACAATAATTTCAAATTGTTATGACTTTCTTTATGGCAATATTTTGTTGACGATATGATACTTATTTGTTGCCATAAACTAAATTTAAAGATTATTATTTGATAATTAAATTCTATTAAACGAACAAATTTTTTGGGAAAAAATTAATTAAAAATTTGTTGATTTAGAGTTAGAATAGAATTTAAAGATTGGATGTGAGATAAAACAATGGCGAATGAATTCAAAAGACAAGAATAATATTTGTGAAGCAAAGAAAAAACGGAGAAAAGACTTGTGTAAAGAAAAACTATTGAAGCGTTAAAATTATCAAAGATTTTATGACTAAAGAGTCTCAAAAATATCTAAAATAGTAGTAAATCATAGAATAGCGTAAAATGATATTCAATGCATGCATTGAATTGTTTGACAAATACTATATTTAAGGCACATAATAAAAACCTATTCAGTGATGAAAGAATAAAGAATCGCTTCGATCACTAAATTCATAACCAGTCAAAGGAATTCAACTAAAATGCTGTTCAATCGATTGGTTAGACTGATAATGAGATAAAAATTTATTCATTAAAAATACTAAGGAATGAACAAAAATATGATTTTGTGATAATAAGTGCCACAAATATGACAAATGATTAGTAGACGAGTCGACCACAAGTATAACTCCACTATCAACACAACACTAATACACTAATCGATCGTTTTTTCTTTAATGAGATATCTTTTCATTATATGAATAACATTATCGCCAAATGTGGCCATCGATGCATCACTAATAAGCCAAACATATAATTTATGTGTTCCACACATTAATGATATCAAAAGAGCACAAACAGAACCGAATTGACAGCAATAATAGTATTACTGCATAGAGTTGTCTGAAGACAACTTAACGCCACTCCGACACCGCATTCCATACATCTTCTCATTGAAGCCATCACTCGATTTATGACTCATATTAACATTGAAGTCATTGAAGAGAACCCCAAATGAATTGATGCGACACTCATTCATAAGATACTCATATTGGATGAGATTTAATGATCACAAGTCTGTCATCGCTATTGTGTTCTATAAGTTATAATCATTATATCGATTAATGATTCACAAAATCAAATTAAAACTAACATTAAATAATAATTAATTATTTAGAAATGTTATTATAATATAATATTAAATTTTAATTTCTTCACTTTATTATGAAATAAAAGATTTAATTCATTGCTGATATTCAATACATTTTAATAATTGTTTCAAATGTTTCTTAATTTTATATAAAAATGAGTTCTTATTAGTGTAGAACAGGGATGAACGGAGGGTTATAGTGCAGAATACTGTATTCTGAATACATCCATGTGAAATTATGGAATACGAATTATTTGGACTGGATCAACTAGACACAAATTAGCAAAATTCACCATTTTAATACTACCTGTACTACTTAGGATCTGGTTTAAAAGAATACTCACCCCTGTGATCGCAGAACTTTTTCATCCCTTGAAGAATATCTTTCGATACAATTTTGTCATTTGGTAACCGAATGTTGAATTCATATAGTTTTTGAAATTAAAAGACTTTAATGAAACTAATAATCGAATTGAAACCATAAACCAGTAAAATGTTAGCTAATTTAAGTGATAGTCAAATATTAAACGACAATCATATCATGCAGTCTAAAGCTATTCTAGCTCAGGAGCCAAAAAGCTTGGGTTTCTCATTAGAGAACGTGCAAATATACAATGATTAGACATCTTTTTAGTCAATTTTTTAGTAATGCAGTCACTGTTTATACGAATGCACTAAAATGTATAAAAAGCGCATAAACTGAACCCAAAAAAATCTGCGGACCTCTGATATTATGAGTCGAATATAAGGAAAATAACAGAAATGGATAGAGAATAGTTATGAACAATAATAAATAAATTGTATCGAATTCATCGTTACTTTAAATGCACAAAATTGTAACGAATTATTAGTAATGATTCATTACTAATGATATTTTTTTAAAAATTTAACAAATAAAACAAAAGTAGTTAAAAGTTTTGACTCGAATAATATATAGAATATTTAATTTGTTTTAGTTCAATAGGTATCCCAAAAATCCAAATCGAATTGTTGGGTCGAATGGGAACCAAGAATTCAATAGAAAACTTAAAATTGAATTTTTTTCATGTGAACTGTAATAAATCGTATTAACCATTAATTCTTTTTACAAAGAATTTTACGAATGAATGAACACTTCAAAAGTTTTCAGACAAGAGAAGAAATGTAGTGATGCTTAAGATCAACTCACCCCTGACCGGCACAGGACAAACATTCAGTCATTCAATTACATTCTGTTAATCAAAGATATTCTGACCAAAGACAATAGATCTCTGTCTCGAAAGATTTGAAAAATATCCCCTGACATTTGCACCATTTTGGAAAAATTAGAAAAAAAAGATCTTTTACTCCTTGTATTTTGAGATAAACTTTTTCAAAATACCCCCTGACTCGATCAACTTTGGAGATCCATGATTTATATCTTATTAAAATCATAATTGTCATTATTAACTAACTCATTAACAAGAAGCTGGTATTTTGTTTAAAATAACGCAGGGATGTCGAGGGTGGGGGTCCAGCCCGGACTACCCCCCCCCCCCCTGTGAATTTTTTTTTTGCAGTACGTAATACGCATAGATTGAATAATACAATTGATTTGACCTACAAATGACTGCTCCCTAGGATTTGTTCAAGATTAATTCACTCTCATTGACAATATCGAAAGGTTGAATGTAGAATAAAACTCAAACAGCAATGGAGTCAATTCGATAAATAATATTTCATATATTTTATAACAACTATTAAGAGATGAGATGAAAGAATTTTTACAAGAGATTAATGTATGCTTTGGGCTATTTGTTGAAAATGAAATTACATTAGATATTATGTTCTCAAATTGTTTAGCGCATCATAAAATTTTGTATTTATATTTAAAATATAAGTTTTTGCCAATTTTTATAATCAAGCGATAAATAAACTATCACAAATATCTAAAATGGACATTTCACATAAAACGAATTCCATAGAGTTGATCAAATAGAAAAACGTTTTGATCAGGGATAAATGGTATTCCGGAGTTTCATTAAATATATTACTAATAATCTCAGAGATAATAATTAGATATTTAATGTTGATTTTAATCGAATTATAAATTAATATTCAATACAATCAATACTCAAAAAGTTAAAGAATTAATTCTTCAGAAAACTATATTTGAAATAAATTCTGATGTATTTGAAACGAGTATTTATTTCTATTATAACTACAGAACTCTATAAGAAATTGAATTCACGAACAAATATACTATATTTTTTTTTTTGCTAAAGAAGAGCTGATGTAAAAACGATGGCATTATATGGTTTGGTCTCCAATGACAATGAATAAGTAGAGATGATTACAAAGAAAAACTTTCATTACAGCAAACGTTATGCTATTTTTCACATTTGGCCAAATGTTCAACTATTTTCACAAATATTTATTATGAATGCTTTACTACTATTGTACTAATGTTGGCCACAAAAACATAAGTCTTTGCTTATATTCTCTACTCTCTCGTACGTGACATAAGGTTTGTAAGGATTCTAAAGCAAGAAAAAAACTTTTCAAAGTATTACCAAAATATATGAAAGATGTTCTAAATCATAGAATTTTCAATATATCTTATATTTTGTTTCGCCTTTCATTCAATTCAATCATGAGATGAAAGATAAATGGATAGAAAAATAAAACATTCTTCACCTGAATTGAACACTGAGTATAGAATTCTTGAAATAAGAAAAAATGAATATTTGAATGAGAAAATGAAATAATTTCAGCACAAATCTCAACCTTATTTATTACCATCAGCATAGGATATGCTCATAATTTGGCCTATTCTTGGCTAAGGGGGCTATTTTGTAGTCTGCGTTTCTATAGAATTGCGCAGATTTTACTCAATTTCTATGAATACCCCAAAAGCTAACTGAATCAGTGAATGCACTCAATGTTCTGTTAGAATTGATAATTATTAATTTATTCATTAGAAAGTGTGTCATTACTTGTAAACAATATTATTCGGAACATTAAGAATAACTCACTTTTTCAGACAATAGTTGATAACAACAGTTATATTTTGAATGTTTCGGAACTATTGTCTTGAAAAGTGAGTTATTCTTTCAGTTTTTAATTATGTGCTCTCAAGAAAACACAACCTTAAATTCAATATTATTTGGTTTATGGTAAGGCAAATATCACTTTCGATTTGGTTTATATAAAAAAAATTTCGGCAGATAAAAATAGCCAGGGTTGTTAATAGCAAATTATAGCAACTGATTTGAATGATACTAAAGAACCAGCAAATATTTTGAATGATTTAGAAAAAATTTCAATTAATTTTTCAAACATAGACTTAATATAATCGGTCATTTTGTTTGAATCGTTATAAAAATTTAGATATAGACAGAGAATTATAATTAGAGAATATTTTATTCGATAATTTCAGAATCGGCTAAATGTTATGAATAGAAAATTCTTCATTAAATAATTTATTTCAACGTTTTTAGTCATCGTTTCTGTGATTCTCACTCTATAAACGAGAATTCATTCATTCATTCATTTAATTATATTTTTTCATTCATCTCTTAGATCTAAATAAGGAATTTATAGAAATCATAAATATTAAAAGTGATGACTATTAAACATAATTTTTGGTATATATTGTGTAATATCGTTGAGAGCATTGAATAAAATCTTCCCCTAAAAAGAGATAATCAATAAAACATCGGTCGTTCACTATTTCAATAAATTTTTATTATTCTTTAAGTGAATATAAGATCAAATCAACTAATAATAGGACTGAACAATAGTAAGCCCTGTGCTCAGTGGGAACAGAAATGTTCAAAAATAGTATTTTTCCAAAGAATAAATGAATTGTAGCTAATGTTCAACGGAATAAGAAAAGAAAACTAACCGAACATCAATTGAATGTTTTATTGGAATAAAAAGGAGAATTCGAATGAATACAACATAGAAATGAATAGAAGAGATGAGAAGCACTCAGTTTCACCAGTTTTACCTGTATCATATAATTAGGGATGCCCACCCAACTCAAAGTCAAGGTACAGGGTCTTGAAAATCGACATTTTTCTCAGGGTGGGGTATAGAGGGGGGTATTTTTTCCAAGATGGCGGCCGGAAATGGCGGCCA
>JAQIXY010000121.1:0-11822 GCA_034699165.1 Adoristes ovatus | reverse complement strand
AAGGTAGGTAGTAACTTTAGCACTGAACTCTTTTATAGCTTCAGCACGGATCCATTCACGAATGGACCAGCTATCCGGTGCAGGATCAGCACCGGAGGAGTCCTCTCCTCCTCCGGTGCTAGATCTTTTTACACAACGATGCCCTCTGGGTCTTGGTCGGATCGCGACTTTACGTGCGGAGCGGGGAGCACCTTTAACAATGATCAAAACGCGTAGAGGGAAGTCCTGTAATTTTCCATATTTTGGTACTGTAAATGTACTAGTTTTCTTGGAAAGGGACCCATATCTAGGACGTTTCCACGCTGGAGAACAAAGCGAAAAAGCAGACTTTTTCAAATCTTTTTTTAAAGTTTTTTTGGATGCTTTTGGCATACGTTCAACAACTTCAGACACCCCTCTTTTGGTTGCTTTGGCATCTATTTTAGCAGTAGTGGACTGGTGCAGATCTGAGGCACGCGGTGGTGTTTTAGACACCGTCTCAGAGGAGTGGGTAGCGGAAAAGTTAGAGACTTCTTTAGGGATCTTACGGCCTTTTAGTGGATTAGGCCGCTTTAGATCTATAGGTTTAGGTTGAGCGTGTAAGGGTATAGGGAGTCTGCGCTCAGGAGGGGGAGGCAATGGCGTTTCGGTAGGAGTATGCTGTATCTGCGCGCTACCTGTAGTCGTCGGCGTAAGCGCAGGCGGGCTTACTACCTCTTGCGCTTGGGATGGCTTTTGCTTGAGCTCTGCCAGCAAGCGGACAGCGATACTAGGCAGAGGTCCCACGCCCCCTACAGCTGCGAGGCCTGCTAAGGGCACCACTGGCGGTACAAAAGGAACGATGTTAGGTTTATTAAAGTTTTTTGGGATTTGGACGGGGGAAGGGGCCGCTACCGGTACGGTGTGTGTAGTAGGTTTAGGCTCTGTGGGAGGCGTAGCAGTGGGAGTGGCGGCGGGGGATGGCGTAGGCATGTCCCCAGTCTGCAACTTCCGACTATTTTCCCACTCTGCAAGCAGTTTGTTTAAAAGAGCGGTTTTGGCTTTCGCGGCGGCTTTAAGATGTTCTGGGACCTTATCCGGATGAAACTTTTGCCAACCCCTCTTTACGGCGGCATAGACCTGCTTTTCAGAAGCGTCACCCGAGATCTTTAAGAAGTCGGAGAGCTTTTGGCCCTCTTTAGTGCAATACGCTTTATCTGTAGTTACAATGCCTGTTTCTTGCTCGAACAGAGGTTTTGCCAGATGATTTAGAGACGCTGCCGCCGATGCCGCTGCCACCCCCGTGTGCACGAAGCCGCGGCCTAGCTGTTCCACCCCCTCCAGCGTAGCTTGGTTATATTCTGCAGTGGAGATTTCCCTGTTTGCCCATTTGCTATTTAGTACTTGAAGCTCTTGAAAGGTTTTGAAGTTTTGGACACTGCCTTTTACAGTAACGTAGGTGCTAGTTGCAGCGCTGTACACCGTGATTGTTTTTAGAAGCACCCCTGCGCCAAGCGCTAATCCTCCAGTCCCAAAGGTAGCTACTCCTACAAGCACCGTTCCCGCCGCAATCATTATCAAATTATCTCTTGCATATATTCCGTTGAACGTATCTAGAGCCCCATTTTTTAGTCCGCGTCCATACGCGGAAAATAGCTCTTCTCCACTAATAAGATCTGCTGTCCGTTTCTGCTCTCTCAATTCCATCGAAATCGTCACCTGTTTTAGAACGTCCTCTAGCCCCGTTTCCGGTATTTTCAGGTGCAATAGTTGCTTTTTGGGTAGATCAGCAGAAACGAATTCTTGCCCAGGCACAAAAAACTTCATTTGGATCAGGTAATTAGATAACTGCGTCTCCTGATCTAACTGATCATAGCTTACGGTTGCTGGGAAACTGGGGGGCACAGGTAAAGACGTCGAGTCACTCACCTGCTGCGTATCCTGGTCTGGCAGATCATTGCTTTGGAGCGCTATTAAATTCAAATACACAGGGAGGATATCCAAGGTACTGACAGGATGCGTACGCAGGAAAACTTTTTCTTGGGCTTCTTGCTTTGTTAAGGTGCCTCTTAATTTTTGCAGTAGAAATTGTTCAGTCTCTGTACCTTGTTGTTTGGCGAGTTCTGTAAGTAGCGTATTCAATGCTGGGGTGATGTAATCGTGTAGCATGGTTTCTACGCACTTCTTTTTAAAGGCTAAAGACTCTTCTTCTGATCGCTGGGCTTCGAGTTTTTGAGCGCTATTTTCTAAAGCTACCTGTGCATGTTGTGCTGCACCTTGGGCAAACTCTCTGCAAAAGCTGTATCCTCCTATCTCCCCTGCTAGCCCTATCAGGGTAGCAATAAGGTTGGTACGTGCTTGCGCTGCATTGAGATCTTCGGACGAAGTGCTTGCTAGAAGTTGATCCAGTTTAAGGGCGGCGGGAGTGCCCAGTGCAGCCCCGAGCACTTGGGAGTAGGACATGGCCCCTGCACCGTGGTTGACCCCTAGGAGGCCTTGTCTAACCGCTTCCATCCCTGCAGCTAGCGCAGCATGCGCTAGCAAATGTACAGGACCGCCGGCTTCTAGTTTGCCGTTTAGGACTTGCTGCGCTAGATAGGCAGCACCCACTTGCTCTACATAGTGCGATGCTCCAGCGCACAGTCCTGTTAACATACCTGCGTCGATCTGACCGTTCATCATAAAATTGACGGTACTCATCGCTTGAGCACATATACCTGCTGGACCAAAATACTTGGTTTTGTTAACAAATTTCGTACGAAAAGTTTGGGCTTGATTGAGAAGCGCTTCTTTTTTCTTTTCGTCCCATGTCTTAGTAGCCAGCTCTAAATAGTGTTTTTCATTGGCTTGGGCTTCTAGTATTTGTTCCCGCTGATCTTGTAAAAAAGCAGAAGTGGATCGACCAAGCTGTTTTGCATTTTTTTCTAAGAGACCAAACTGTTTTTGTTGTGTTCTTAGCCAATCCGCTGATACACCTGGAAGGACGCTCTGTTGCTTGGTCCTATCAGTGCTGTGGGGCACTGCGCCCGCTTCTACCTTTGTATCGACGTTCAGTTCCGCTGCTATAGCTTGGGTCGTCTTTTTATTTTTTCCAATGTAGGAGGGAGGCGCTGCGCCAAAATCTTTAAATTTTATAGGGCGCTGTGTACCTCCGACTTCTCGTTTAAGTCCTTTTTGACAGTAGAGGCTGTAGTCTACATTACTAGCGTGGAAGTCTGCGGTTTCTTCTCCCTCCTGCAATTCTATGCGCGAAGCTTGTAAAACGAAAGGGGCTTTAGAGTCCTCTTTTTCTTCCGTATTCTCTTCTTTCTCCTCAATTTTCTCAAGCTTTGCCCCGCGCAGTACGACCTGCTCTCCCACCTGGAGACCCCCGTGGGAGACCTGAATGCTGGCTTGCGTCCCAAGGCGCTGCACGGTGCCGCTCTGCGTAGTATGACTGCGATTCATTGAAACAGATGCGGAAGGGAGGGTCCCAAAATCTACTCCAAGCGAAGTCGTCATACTGCCTTTTTTACCTTCCAAAGTAGTTTTTTCCGTTGTGCTTTCTACAACTAAACCTCCTGCTATTTTCCCTTCTACTGTATTGGTCTCTACTGTGCTATTTTGTACGTGCGCATTGCCCCTGAGGGTTAGTGTGGTTTTTTTGGCAGTGAAGGATGATGCATGGTGGCTTTCCGTGGTGAGATTATCTTGATTCCAGCTAGCAGTGCGTTGCAGCCCTAGACTCGCACCCGATGCAGTGAATCCTACAGAGCACCCTATACTTGCAGCACCCCCAACGGTAGTACTGTTTTGTTCTTGTATTGTTTGATCCTTGCTTGCAATGATCCTAAGTTCCGTAGCATCAATACAGATCTTTTCTATGCACTGGAATGCACTGCCCTCAAACTGCACATTTCCCCGAACATTAATTGTCGCGTTCCGCGCATAGACAGATGAGCTTTTTTGCCGAATCTGGGTTGTTTTATCTATTTCTTGCGTCACGTCTTTAGAGTGCGTTAGGGTGGCCTGTACAGACCCAAGGTTTTTTAGGTCCCTATACGCTTTACTGGCTACTGTAGCCGCTTGCAGTCCTAGACCTGCAGCGGCGCCAGCAGTCACCAGTTTGTTTTCAGCCTCTGTAGCTTCGAGACAATCCGCAGTTTGATCTGCTAGCGCGGCTACTCCATGGGTGACCCCTAGGTTTACGGCCTGCGTTTCTAAACGACGGATCTGGGTTTGCATATCGGATTCCGGGACGGATAGTTCATAAAAGTTTGCCGCATCTACTGAAAACTTTTCTCGGATGTTGGCGGTAACACCCTCAAAGATGACGGATCCTTTATCAGCAGTACACCGCAAGTTTGCTCCACAGGTGAGTGTAGAAAAGTTTTGGGTAACTTTTTCTTTTATATTTTGTTCTTCACAACTGGTTTTAGTTTGACCCACTTCGCCCCATCGCCTCCAGAGCCATTGCCACTTCCCCTCCTGCAAGGTAATAGGCTCACATTCTGTTTGAGTTTCGGCTTCTGCACCTATGATCACTCCTTTTTCACCCACAAAGTTCAGGTCCCCAAAGGCGGCAGCATCAATACCTTTTGCAAAGATTTGTTTGTTTCTAGATTGAAAAATAACATTCCGGCCTACGATCCGGTTAGGGCAATAAAAACCAGAATCTTTGCCACTACTTAGATCCACCTGCCCATCTGCAGAGATCTCTACGTTTTTTTTACTACCAGTATCCGCCCCCCGCATACACGCATCACCTTTGGTATCTATACGGAGTTCCTCTAAAGCCAATATGCAACTTCGGGGACCACTATAAATCCCCTGAGTAGTCTGGACTACACCCTTGCCCTTAGAGAGGATCTTTCCCCCCTGAGTATTGGTAAAGTTGCTGCCATAAAAAGCAAAGTCGTTTTGCGTAGCAAGCACTCCCCCTTGATTATGTAAAGCATGTTCTCCTACAGCGTAAAGCTCTCTTACATAAATGCCGGTAGTAGGATTTTGAGGGGGAGATATACTTTGGAACAGCGCTCTTTCTTGCTGACACTGCTGTAGTGGAGAGTTAAAAAATTTGAAAAAGTCAGGATCCACAGAGAGACGGTCTAATCCAGGACGCGTGGATGCACGAGAAAGTGCTAAAGCATCTTGATACCCCTTTAAACAGACTTCTTTATGATGTAGGGTTCGCAACCAGTGCGTAGCGCTATGCTCTTCAGTGGCATTTTGCGAAGATAAATGGGGAATTACTGCTTCTAAGACCCTGCTTGCAGCAGTTACCTGTGTTAGGGTAAGCCCTTCTACAAGCGCTTCCACCTGATCTGTTTGTAGCCCCTGCAGTTTCTGGAAGACCAGATTAAAATCAATTTCTCCACTCTTTGTGATCTCTTGCGGGTTTTCTGTAATGTCTTGGAGAGCAGTAAATGTGCTTATTTGATCGACAATTTCAGTGAGCGCTTTTAAAAGCTGCTCTTTGTTGATGACTTCAGAAGGGCAAAATATCCCTATTTGCGCTTCTAGAGCCGGAGCGTTTAATACTGTCTTTAAAAAGGGCTCAGCGGATAGGGGAAGGTCGACCACTACTTTAACGCGTGGTCCATTCCATTTAACTGAAGGCATAGCGCATGTTTTGGTCTGAGCATTGTTGAGCAACCCAGAAAAAAATCCGCGCTCTTCTTCGTGTAAGGTTTGCGTTCCGGAGTAGAAGGAAGGTAACTCGTATGTATTTATAATTTGAATACAGTGATCAGTCAAGTTTTTGGATCCTGAAAAATCCGTTATTTCAAGACGCTCCTGCCCAGTTCCTATTCCACTGTATTTTTGATATAGAGTATTAGTAGAGATTTTTAAAAGGGTTTGACTTGCAATTCTAGAGGGTCTTTTGTTTTCTTGTACAAGAGAAGGACGTACCCAGCGGTAAGCAAATTTATAAAAACGGGAGTGATGCATACTTTCCCCTTTAAAGCATATTGTATCCCCTCCATACGATTCATGTCCCAAAGCAACATCGCATGCCCTACGAGGCAATACATGCTCTGCTTGGAATTCTTTTTTGTATCCAATGAGGGTCTTCTGGCAGTCTTTAGAGAGTTCGGCGACCGAAAGAGCCGGGGTAAATATAACTTCTTCTGGTAGTACATCTACTTCTTTATTAAAATCAATCTCCATAGATCGCTCGGTGTCTATTTGGATAATCTTCGCCATGCGAATGGAACAAGGCCCTGAACTGAAAATATCCCCAGAAACATTTTTTAGATAACTATCTTCCTCTGAATAGGCAGGGGAAGGATAAATATCTAAAGAACCACTACTGTGAATAACAGAACCCTCATTCTGTACCCAAAATCCGGCAATAATACATTGCCCTCCAGATCTAACCGCAAGGATAGCTGCGGATCCTTTTCTAGATGGATCGATATTTTCAGGATTTTTATGTACGCTGTTATAAATGCCGCAGGCTTCAATTGATAAGAACTGGGCATATACCCTAGCGCCGAAACAGTTTAAAAGTTTCCAGGCTTTTAAGATAACCTTCTTACTGTTTATAAGCCCATAGTTGGTTATTAAAGAATGCACCTTAATATCAACAGTCTTTTCGCTGCAGAGTTCTCCGCATTCGCTTAACTGTAGGCTTGGAGCACGCAATACAATAGCCTGTTTTGATTTTAAGAAAGATTTTATGTGAACAGCGCCTGCAAAGAAACCTCGTACACTTCCTAAAACGATGGCTTTTTGAAAATAGACGCTCTCCAAAAGAGTCCTGGAGTAAACCTCCAGATTACAAGAAAGCCGGATGTCCTCTAAAAGATCAAACGCCATGCCTTTTAAAATTAGAGTGTTTGTATTTATTCCCACGTAGTGATTTAAGACGCCTACGGCCATACCGTACTCTATTGTTATCACAGGCGCTGATAACGTGGCGGCTGAGCACGCAGTATCGGTCAAAAAAAACCCTTTTTTAGTCAAAATTTCAATAAAGTTTCCCGAGGAAATTTTTGCTAAATAAAGGTTTTTTACCATACTACCAGCAAGTTTTATCTTGCCTGTTTCTGCTACTAGAGCTGCACCATGACTGTTGACGACATCAAAGGTAGCCTGAAGCACCAGATCATTTTTTGCGAATATAGTCGGAATTTTTTCATGAATTTCTTCCCCAATGGTTTCTAGTTCATGGAGGTTAGAGATAGTTCCCCCTTGGACCTTAACATTTTTTCCAAACACAACTGCTCGCCCAACATTGCTAATTGCTTCTAGCCCTACTAACTCGCATTCTCCATCTTCAGCGACGATCTGACCAATATTCTTTAACAATGGGGCGCACAGAAAGAGTTTTTGCTCTGCAGAGATAATGGCGCTTTCAAAATTGGTAATGGAAATTCCGGAAGTAACTGTCGCTGCTTTTCCCTGAAGCTCTCCATGCTGATCCAATTGCAGTATTGATCGTAGATTTATAGTTGCGCCCTTTAGTGACGCGTAATTGATACAATGCCCAAAAATATATATAAAAAGGGTAGACTGGTTTGCATCCAAGATTCCCTCTATGGGAATGGCATCACAAGACGGATAGCATCTTGGCATAGTCAATGTTACGCCTTCGAGCGTGGCAATATACCCATTGGCATTCTTCAGCCGATCCACCGCAAGAGAAAGATATCCTAGC
Source organism: Adoristes ovatus (assembly GCA_034699165.1). Taxonomy (NCBI): domain Eukaryota; kingdom Metazoa; phylum Arthropoda; class Arachnida; order Sarcoptiformes; family Liacaridae; genus Adoristes; species Adoristes ovatus. The sequence goes on along the minus strand of JAQIXY010000121.1, from coordinate 4,222 downwards.
CCCTGAACTTTCCCATTAGTATTATTTAATTCCTCTAGGTTAAATTGTAGATCGCATGCCTCAGCACAATGTAAAACTCCTCCTTGGTTGTTCCATGTTTGCACATTGAAAATAGGAGGATTGGCAATTATTATCATTCCATTTTGATTGTCTAATGTGGAGCCACAGAAAGTCAGCGGCCCTTTGGTAATCCACTTGCCCGCTTGATTTTCAAAAAAGGCGGAGGTGAACCGGGAGGGGAATTTGGCATTTTTTTGTGTACATACCCCTCGACTGTTAATAAACTGCTGAGCAAGTACCATACAGGAGGTGCCTACGGATAAATGTCCCTGGGCATTGTGCCAAGTGCCCTTAACTTGAGCGTCTAGGCTTCCCTTGCTTTCAACGAACCCCGCTTCATTGCTTAAAAAAGACCCTAAACGCATTTTCAAGCTATAGTAGGGGCCTAGCTGGAAAATAGTACCTTTTTTGTTTTCTAGTAAGGGCGCCTCAATGCGGACACTCTGATAAGACTGAATATCACCAGATAGGTTATTTATTTTTTCAGTGCAATCTAAAACCACTCCCTTTTTGCCGCTTAAGCGTCCCGCAACATTCACTAAAGCGTTACAGGCTACCCGTAGGGCTTGCGCGCTACTGAGTTGACTGGTGCTGTTGTCCAAGACAAGACAAGTATATTCCGAAGATCCTTTGCTATGGAGCGTTCCATATGGTTTGTTTTTAATCTCATCTCCAAAGCCGCATAGGTCCTGTTGGGCTATGAGACGGCCGGATCCATTTTCTATCCGTGTACACAGAAAAACTAGCGAGGCATTGAGATTCTGTTGTAGGCATTTTCCTTCTCTATTTTCGAAAAGATCGGTAGATATTCCCACGCCTTTTTTCCATACCATGGTGCCCTTATTGTTGTTGATACTGCTAGAGTAGTTGATGCGACCAGGACCACTGATTACAACCACTCCTCCAGAGTTATCAAAAACTTCTCCTGAAAAATTCGCGGGTTGTGAGGTTTCCGTTTGTATAATTTTACCTCTGGCGTGGTTTTCTAATTTTTGGACCTGCCAGTGCATTGCGTTCTTACAATGGAAAAACCCTTTGGCATTGTAAAAAAGAGCTGCTATTCGTAATTCGGAGGTACCCGCTAAAAAAAACTGGCCTTTTTGATTGTTCAGTGCCTGCAGACGGAGGAGAGTCGGATACTGCGGGTGTATTTGATAAAAATACCCTGCGTAATTGAGTAATTTATCCCCGCTGTACCGCACGCCTCGACAACAAAATATACTCCCCGCAATATTAGTGAAGTTTTTTTCACACACTATCTCTGCGCATCCAGCAAAATGCATTTTGCCTAGGGCATTCATGCCCGTACGTATATGAAGAGATATCGGATGATTTCCGTTACACTGCAGCAGGGATCCTAGAAAATTGTTGAAGGTATTGCTCCGTATATGCACAGCACCACTACATAGCATACCCCCGAAGGCGTTCTCTAGATGTCCGGTACCCTGATATCGTAGTGCCCCTTCAATACACATGTTGCCCTTGCGATTGCAAAAATCGCTAGTGGTAATCTCGCAAACGCCTTGAGCATCCTGTTGTGCAATTACCCCCCCTGATCGATTATCTAACTCGGAGGTTTTTAGTATTAATCTTTTCTCCGCCTTTAAAAATCCCCCTTTATTACAGAAGCAGCACAGCACTGAAAAAGTTCCAAGTTCTCCTACGTAGCATGCTCCTTCTTGATTATAAAAGTTTTTTGTGTGGGATTGTAAAGTGCCCTCAATGGTGAGCTGCCCTTTGAAATTTTCAATGCTTTCAATTGCATATATATCGGTATCCCCAGAAACAAAAAAATGGCCAGAAGCATTATTGAAAAGGTTTACGTACAGGTGGGCCCCTCCTGTAGTATCCCGTATGCCCCATTTCCCCTCAGAGTTGTTAAAACAGTTGGTAATGATCTCCACCGATCCTTTAACATACACCCAATCGCCTTTTATATTAGTGACTGCGTTTTTGCAGCGTAAAACTGAAAGCTGGTCCCCTATGACTTTCAAAAATCCACTGTTGTTAAAAACATTGCCGCTTACGGTTAATTGCTCAACTTCGCTTTCTCCGCATAACGAGAGTCTTTCTTGCATTTCCGCTTTTAGAGCCCCTTTTATCTGGAGTTTGCCTAAAAGCGTTGCATTACCGGCGTATAAATGAAGACCAGTAGCTGCACATTCGCTCTGTACTCCAAATGTAATGTCCTCTGTTTTTATGACTGCATCTTTTTCTAGATAACATCTTCCCTCTAGGGCAACAGATTTTGTAGCGTGTATAGCAAGGGATATGTCTTCTTCCGTGCGTTTTCGCGGCTTGACATGTATGAGTCCTTTCGAAGCTATAGTGCAGTTTGAGGCGCGGATGTTACCGAATTCAGAGGCTTTTATGTATCCATTACAAAAGAAGGATCCTGCACTAAAGACTTCAAACGATCTGCAAATGATTTGGGCGGCCTGTGGATTTCCTTCCCTTTCCGCTATACAAATATCTTGATTTACCCAAAAATTAGTCAAGCGAAGGTGGCGGGTAAAGAGCTCTCCTGTGCCAGTAATCGATATTGCGTTAGGAAGGAACATACCTTCTGGTGTTTTCCTAACACTGCTCACCAAAGTAGGAAGCGTTGCCTGTTCAGGATTCAGTATCCATGAGTTTTCTAAGCGTCCAGTCCCTGTCAAAAAATGCACCTGAGAAATATCTATTGTCCCTTCACAGAGTATTTCAGTCGCACAGAGTCTGATCCCCCCTTCCATATTCTCTTGGGAGCTCACCGGCCCCACGACCCGGATGCATCCAGAGGACTGCAGCAAAACGCCAGCTTCAGCAATAGGTGTACGTGGGCAGCTAACTCCGGAAATTAGGGTAAGACTTTTAACATTTTTACACCTTAACTCGTGACACCGAATTTCTTTTGGAAATATAAACAGTAAATCCGCGGGCTCTCCTAAGATCTCTAAGTCACCACCTAAATATAAGATATCCCCCTCGGAAATTTCATTGACAATCATTCGAGCAGGTTTTATCTCTTTCTCTAAAGGACGCACCCATCCATAGTATTGGTCATACAGTGGCTGATGGCCATTGTTCCAGACCAGCGCCCGTGTTGCTGTAATCCAGGGAGCAAACTGCAGGTAGCGGTTTACTGAAACACCACTAGAATCCGGAGCTACAATAGTACTCTGCACATAGCCTCTTTCGGTAACCCCCCACTGGGAATAGAAAAACCCTTCTCTTTCCTCTGCAGACCCGCAGGTCGTAACAGACTCTAAGGAGACTTCTCTCTTAGCTTTTGAAGCTTTTTTCATAGGAGAAATAATGTCCATGATTGGACGGATTTGCTGCAGGGACCAGGTGACCTTCTCCAAGCCAAACCAGAAATCAGATCCTCTTAATACACAGGTCCCCTCTCTTAATTTGAGATGGGTTTCCGATGTGATGGTTTTAATCCAACCAGAAACTATACGCACGGCAGGCGTCACTTTTCCTAAAAATTTAAGGTCTAATCCATCTGAGGGGTTTGGATAGAGGAAAATATGGCTATCAGGCTCCAACTTCCAGATGCACTGTGCTATTGGATCTTTACCAGGCCTCCATTTTTCACAGGAAGAGAGCGTGATCAGGGCCAATTTTTGGATCCCTTCGGTAATCAAACCCAAAGTCTCTATGTGCTTAGGATGCCACAGTACCAAAGGCACTGCGCCCCCTTGTAAAGTCACTCTCCCTGAAATGCGCAATGGAGTATCTGGATCCGTATGCCCACACACGATCACTCGGATTTTAGGATCAGAAAGGTAAAACCCAAATCCCAGTGGACTGCACAAGTATGCAGGCCAACTCTCTCCCATGTTCCAAGAGATGCCGTCCGCATCAGGCGCAGCAAGTTTCAGCATAGATGGGTGTTCCGAGTTGCCCGGTTCTAGCTGGAACTCGTATGCTGGGACCTCCTGCGTACAAGGCATAAGCGGTGGTAATGTCGCATCCTCAGCAGCAGCGGCTGAAGATACGGGATCCGGCGTTTTGATAGCTGTCTTTGGCTCAGATACGCTAGCTTCCTTCACTGTAATTGCTGGGATTTTCTGCAAGGGCCACGCGGCCTTCTGCACGCTAGACCAGAAATCGGATCCTATTAGTACACAGGTCCCCTTTATTAATTTTAGGTGGACTTTCGACGTGGTGGTTC
>JAQIXY010000120.1:0-11827 GCA_034699165.1 Adoristes ovatus | reverse complement strand
TTTTTATGTCTTCCTCTGAGACTCTCTAACACTTATTACTCTTGACTTTTACAAATGTTTGCCCACTCCTGGCCATATCTACAGTATTCAAAAGGCATATCATCCGTTTGGCCACAATATTGTATTTCAAAATTATTAAAAAGTTTTTTTTGTGAATGACTGCGACTCCAAGTATTGAATTCATTTTTAAATAAAATTAAAGATTCAATTACTCCGACATCTAATATAATAGAAACGTGTATTCTATCACTACTCGTCTAATGAATTCAAACAAATTGCTTTCAACCCAAAGGTATTATTTGATACATTGTATCCAAACACAGATCCAATCGTTTTGACAAATGAAGAAACTCTGCACCAAAAGCCGTTCAATTGATGGCTTCGAGCAGTTTCTCATGAGTTTTATTAATGATAGTGAAAGAACGGTTCAGTACAACAATTTACTCAATAGAATATATAAGGATGTGGAATGAGGTATAGGTAGGGAAACCAGTCAGGCTGGCTTATTCCTTTCCAGTCTACCCCAAGGGACAACAAACCTTATAAATTATAACATTTCGAAAATACCCCCTCACAATAATATTCTTAAAAATCCCATTCAAATTAAAGTTTGATTTCGAAATGCTACTGAATAGCGCTGTGTTGAAATACAACCCCGGGTGCGATACATTATTCCATATTTATTGTATTGTCAATGCGGCAGAAGCTCAAAAGGTTTAATTCTGGGTGAGAGCCTTGGGTACAAATATAATGTATTTTGCACTACAACTCAACAAACTGGATAACAATTTAACAGAATTTGAACTGACTCTGAAAATATATAATTAGAATTCAGTGACATTTTAATAGAACTTATACAGAATTTGCAAAACTTTTATTTACTGGAATACCTCCGGAATGCCTGCGGGAAGGGGGATAAAAATCAGGGTTATCCAGAACTGCGCATCCTTTTGTGTATATCTATGTATTGCATAAGAGAATGCTTTAATTTCATCAGTGATTCCGTTCAAACTTTTGATTTAATCTTTAATACTATAGCATTCAATGTAATTCGAGATTTAGGTAAAAGTTTGAGCCAGGCTCAAATTAAATTTAATGAAATTAATAATGTATTTACCTATATATTCACCATCAAAGTCATTACAGTTTCTACCTGTCCCTCATTATACAATTATACCCAAAGAACAATTCCAAAGATTCAATGTTTAGATTGATTTTTGTTAATTAAAGATAAAAGAAATACTAATAAAAATGGAAATTACTGTTAAAATATTGAACCAATTGTGAGCACAGGTATTAACACTGAGTTTCATTAGTTTCATTGATAGCACACAAATAGTCTTATAGCCCGACAACAGAAAAAGTTTAATTTATAGCAAAATAATTGGAGAGCTCTGTGAATAGTATTTTATATCGAATAGACTTCAACTCGAAATCTCTCACTCATTATATTGTAATCGTTTTTTTGTCGAACAATAGAGTACTTATTTTGGCAGTAATTCCAATGCACTGTTAAAAACTCAAGAGTAGAGTAGATTAAAGCGGAAAAGATGTTATTTTTTCAATTCAACAAAATTAAACATTTAATGAGCTGTCGATACAGTTGTTGAAAGGATTATCGAACAATACATACCTGCATAGGTGTGCTCTGTGCCGATAATGTGGTGAATCCGACGATATCACTGAAATATATCGTTACGCTATCGTAAGCCTCGGCCCTCACAGACTCCCCTCTAATCAATTGACTCGCGACAGACCTATTCAATGATTAGATAGAAAAATAACAATTTTTTAGATATCTTTTTGTTTAATTATTTCCTTTTTCTTTGATTTTTGGCGAAAATAATATTTGTTATAACATTTAATAAGTTATTATAACATACTTAGGTAGCAGTTGATAGAGAAGGTCTTCGGCCTTTCGTTTCTCTTCCAAATAATCAGAAGTCCTCTCTTGAACTATATATTCGGTACAATAGAATAGAATTGGTATCTTTTCGGTTAAATAGCGGGTGCCTTCATTAGGGTCGGGCTCTTATAGAATACATATAAAACAAATAGCGCACAAAAAAATTTAGTGAAAAAAATATTAAAAATTAATGAAAAATAAAATAAAATAAAAAGAGATTAACAGAAGAAGAAAAAATTCAAATAATTCTTTCATTACTTATATATCTATAAAAATAAATATTTAAAAACTATAATAAATCAAATGAATTATTATTTTAGAAGAAAAGGTAGAATAAAATGTATGAAAAAACTTAAGAATTTATTGTTAGCCAAACACTAGAATACATAAAATAATTCTTTAAGGAATTACTGTACTTATTATGAGTGATAGCGCTATTAATTTTATTGTATATCTCTAACTAAACTGATACTAATACTGAGGGGAAAATACATGTATTCAAAGACGCCCTAACATTTGTAAAGATGTAATAATACATAAATAAGTTAAAAATATGATTATATACCTAAAGATTCGAGATTATTGGCGTACTGTTCCATTCGGGAGAGTAGGTTATCCAGAATATTACTGCTCTCATTGGCTCTAAATAGATAAATGAGCATGTTAATGTTTTAAATGCAATTTATACTTTGTTTGAAAATTTTATATTTCGAGACTCTCTATAATCCTATTGTCTCAAGAATTTATAAGTTTTGTAAATAAAACTAAAATTAATGACAAAGTATTGGACTAGACTTGGAATTATGACAAAGTGATGAAGTGATGGCATACTTATTGACTTTTCTCATGATTGACTGTAACGATACAAAGTCAGGCCTTTCGTTGACGTCTTCAGACCAACACTTTCTAATCATTGCCACTATCTCTTCGTCAGCCATTGTCTCTTCCAGTAGTGGTCGTAAGCATTCGTCGCAAACTCTTTCAATGGTTTCTATTTATTAGTGTTGTGTTATTCGGTCGACAATTAAATTGCAAACAAAAGCGAAAGAGAAAAAGTTCTTTTTTATTAAGAGATAAAACACAAACAGAACTGCAAATTGTGTTTTATTTGTTATGTGAAATGTTATGTTAGGTGTTATGTCTTATATATGTTTGACTTAGATATAAGGCTCACCTTTAGGACTGAGATCATAGTGTTGGCCACAATAGAAGGGGCCCTGACGTAAGATGATTTCGTGAGCAATAATTGCAAAGCTATAGACATCACCTATAGTTTGATTACACAAACCGATAACAATTGATTAGCAATTTATTTGTCTTCCAAACAATTTTCTTAAAAGTGTTTCACTAATAATCAAGAATTGTCTCAATGACTGACAGTTTTCAGCTATAATTGTCAAACGATAGTAAGCACTGTTAACATGTGTACACTCAGGAAAGCCTACTTTTTTGTTGGCTTCAAATAAATCGAAGGCATAGTTGAGAAGAAATAAACATTTAAAATTATCTATTGGCAACTATTCTAATGAGGGTCATTTAATAAACAAATCTACTCGTTAAATACTTTAACAAAAAAATATTAGTTCCTTTTTGGGCCAGGGTAGTTTGCTGATCACAACAACATAAGAGAACCTATCAATGTATAATTTTTTCAGCTTATTATCAGTATTGCTCTATTGTAACACATCAAATTGGCTTAACTATTTTATAAACTAATACAGGGGCAGATTAAAGGATCATTGTTTATTTTTTATTTACGCAAAATTCAAAATAATTCCATGGAATTTAATAAAAATAATAATTTCTCTTGAGCTCAGATTATAGAGGCATAGGTTTGAGAGCTTTTAACTTTTTTATTCATTGCTTTTTAATAATACTATAATAAAAATAAAATAAAAGTATTAAATATTTGACAATAGAATAAGCCTTCGATATAATAAAACTATGAAAATAAGTCCATCTCTTGTAAGTATAGCATTAAAATTTAAGGAAATTTAAAATTTTTGAAATAGTATTTAAAAAATTCTCTGAATCTATAAAACATTTACTATATGTTCGATACCTTTTTGAGTTGCTTTTGGGTGAATTTCTTTATTTCTTAGTAATTCTGGTGCTGTCCATAGCTTTTCTATAAAAATGAAAAAACAAACAACAAAACAAATAAGAAATAAGATATAAAAAAATAAATTTATTGAAGAAATGGGTTTTGAAAATAAGAATTTATTTCTTATATATTAGTTATTATCCAAAAGGCATTACTTCTCCAGAAGGCATACGACTCCTGATCGATATCACACTTTCTTAGTGTGTGGAGACCAAAGTCTGTTATTTTGAGGACAAATCTACTGTCGACCACACAATTACTGGACTTAAGGTTTCCGTGACAGTGCATTTCACTGCTGTGCAGATAAGCCATTCCTTTAATTATGTCGTGCATAAGCGAATATCTGAACATCCAGTCCAGTTTGATTTCATCGTTCTCAAGAATATCTTGAAGAGATCCTTTGGGACAATATTCAGTGATAATACAACAGTTGGGTGGGTCGAGACAGGCGCCCAAAAAGCGCACGATATGATTGTGCTGAACGTCTTTCATCTAATTCAAGACAACGTTTTATAAATTGTTAAATAAATCAAAATTATATCAAAATTAATGTTCGAAACATTGAGTTCGGGTATGGCTTTTGATTTATAAATCTATATTAATATGATTTATAACAATAAATCATTTTTCGCCACAACATTGAGCTAAGATAAGGTCTGTGCCTGAAATGATTGCACTAATCACACGATTAACAAAATAAGTGTAACATTCAGTTAGAATCTACAACAAATAGATTGCTAGCGTCAGAATATTCTATAAATTGAAAATCACCTATTACCTAATTCTACAAATTATTTTGATAGGCTTTCAAAAGATAGAAAATTAATTAAATGACTAATGAGGACAGGCATGTTCTGAGATTATAATAAAAAATAGTAAAAAGTATCTAGTAGATAAGATATTCAAATTCTACATTTTTATAATAGAATTTTAAATAATAAGATTCTTTGAAAAACGTTTCTCTAGCACATGGAAGTGTCGAAGAGATAAGCACATGTCTTAGCTATTTAAATAAAGTGTTAATTTTTTATGTAATGCTTAAAATTCTGAATAACTTAGATTTATTCTAGATATAACCTTGTTTACATTATATATAAGGAATTTTTATTTTGTCGCTATTCAATCCATTCTATAATAATTCAATAATAATTGATAAGTCATGCGATACTTTGATATCAGTTATATTGTCGTTATTCTCCCGAAAAATAAGTACATTTTATATATAATATAAATAAAGAAAAATATACGTCTAATAAGATTTTCAACGCACGTCTAATTTGATTCGATAGCATAAAAATAAAGCTAAACTGAAATTTTAAGATAAATGAGAGGAAACATCAGATAAAAGTCATTCATCACAATCAGAATGTAGTGAAAAGTTATACAATTTTTTAATAATTCTAAGAAAAACATTGCAACGAATAAAAACGGACCGAAAATTTTCAATATATAAAAGCTTATAAATGAAGAAAAAGCGATAGATATTCACAAGAAAGTGAACAAAAACGTGAGTGAAGTACTAAATTATGGCTAACATTAAAAGATCAAAACCACAATTCTTTGAATTCTATATTCTTAGAGCACATACTAAGGAATAGAGATATTGACACATATAAACTCTCCATTTTTTCTATCTATTTGTTGTGAAATATTGCAGATGTGATGCAATGGAATTGGATCAAAGAGTTTCATCCTTTCGGCCAATTATTCAATCGAGAAATTATATTTGATGTCACATATAATGAGTGTTTATAGTGTTTACAAGTGTTTAGTCGACAGTGTTTTGATTTAGTTGTGTGTAGTCTGTAATCAACACTGCATTCAATCAGTCATATCATTTCAGCACTTGTTTTGTAACAGAATTCAGTTATCAGTTCAGTTAAAATTAATTGTTTGCGCACAGAAAGCGATATCAGTTATCTTGAGATCACTTTATCTTTATTTTCGTATAATTTGTTACCATTTGTTCTATTATTACCCAAATTGTATATTTAACACAACACAACTCACTCTTTTTCAGTCTCTCATTTAAATCAGTTAATATAGAACTCAGGCATATAATACCCCCTCCCCTGTCAGTGATGGCCCAACATTTGAGGTTAGAGTGAGATATCCAACAGTTTTATAGTTAAAAGATATTCTAATAACATCTAAAAGGAAGAGAATATTTAAATTGGATTTTATTAAACCTTAACTAAATATCAATTCTCATAAAAGATTGTGAATGTAACAAATTGTACTCCCCTTCCCCAACCAAGTCTGTCATATTGTCGGAAACACACTTCCAGTTGTCATAATAGCTGTTTGTAATATATATTGAATTTAAATATTTAAGGAATAAATGGAAGTTCAGATTACAATTGTCTTCATTAAAAAAGACAGTTTTGGAGATTACATCAAAAATGTTTTAGACATTTGATTTAATAACAATTAGATTTAGGGAAATGGAATTCATTATCTATTAATCGAATAAAAGTAGTCCAACTGTTCAGATAAGTTGGATATAACGTTAAAATAAACTATTCTATAGTTTATTAGAGTTTAGTCATCACTGGAGTCAGAGAAGTGGTGTACGGGTTATTCAGAAACAGTGGTATAACAGGAAAAGCTTATCGGCAACAGTAGATTCTGTGTATTCTCTAAACAACTGTTATATAGAATCTATAGATTAGAGTAAAGCGAAATGTTGTCTAAAATTGTCTGCAGAGTATGTTTGGGACCACAACTTGATTTAAACTCAATTTCGACAACAAATCTGAAGGTATTTCGAGTGTATTATAAACGGACATACTTTGGAATGACTGCTGCCGGTGCTGCTATAGTCAAATATTGACGAATAGTCCAGGGCAAAATTTGAAAATGTTTATAAATCTTTTTTCTTATTCAATCTGTATTTATATATGACTTAGCACTGTGTTTGCATATGCGCTCATTTAAAATGCAGTTAATCACGATATATGTGTGACATAATTCAGAATATCTATTAGTTTTTCTGTGGTATATAAGTATTTTGTTTTATCAAAGATTAAATTTAATTTGAAAAACTCATATAAAGAATGAAAAGCAGATTAAAATACGAAATTCAAGTCTTTAGACATTCAAATTGAATATAAATTAAAGATATTATAGAATAAAATAAGTACAAGAAGTTAGAGTATGGCAGCAAATCAGACATTTCCCTGGGGTTAGACAGACAAAAGAGAATATAATAACCTCTGATAGTCTCTAATAATGAAGGTCTAAAAAACGGAGACATTTCTGGTGAAAATTGGAAATATCTTGCTTATTGAAAAGAGATGCGCCAGTCTAACTTCTTGATTATTTATAATTTTTGATAGTTTTAGATTTCAAATATCAATTTGATTTGTCTAAAAAATTGGTAGGGGATAAATTCATGCTATCATTGAATGTTACAGAATTCAAGTTCATTCACCGGAATTGAAAAGTATATTAACAATAATTTTAGATATCAAGTGAATTGTTCTGAAATATCAAACATCACTGAACTATTCCATGTGTGCCGACTATACTATACAACCTAACTTACGCTTGACTTGTGTTCAGTTACGATGATATCTAAAAAAAATTCTGATATGAAAATATTCACTCAAATAGAAATCGAGAATTCAAAAGAATAGATGAGAAGAATTTTTTTCCATTTTCTTTATATTTATATCTTTCGGTAGAAATCAAATATATTTTACTCAAGACTTTAAATATGAGTTCAAAACAATCTTTTTCGCCGACATTTAACTGAATGAATAACAAACTTTTTAAACGACTAATTCATAAATTTATATGAAATATAAAATGAATTGATCCTAATATCTAAGGTAAGGGACAGTCTGTTCAGACATTTAAGTGGTAAAACATGTCTTATCTATATTTTAGTGAATTTCCATTAGGTTTTGCTCAGAATTAATATATTTAAGTCAATAATGTAGAGTAAAAATCCATTTCTCAAGAAAATATAGATTTTGTTCTTAGTTTTTAAAAAAGAAGACATAAAAATATCAAATATTTTATTAGTCATTAGGATATAAGAGATGCGAAAGTGGAATAAGAAAAATATAATATCCCTTCTGTCGGAAACACAGGTTTAGCTCAACAACTAATTTATTTGGCGATAAAAGATTTGGTGAAACAAAATGAGAATTTATGTGAAACACGAGTATTGTATTCTCTATTCTCTGATTCACTTACGTGTTTCAGTTCTATGAGTAGAGATCTGGTTATGTCGACTCGCAATTTGTCGATTGGTTTGATCGCAACTACCGTTCCCTTATATAGACCGGTTCGCGCAAATATTTGACACGACTTGTTTGCGTCCACCAGTGGTAATGTGTCCGATGATATTGATGTCTGCGTCAAAATATAAGAATTATTGCTTTAATTGCCTTTAATTGCTTATACAACTGTAGAAGTACTGCGACTATAAATAAAATCTAATAATTTTAGCGATAATTGAATAAAAAAAATTTTTTTTTTTGCTTCTGATTTGGATTTCTTTAGGGATTTAAGAGTTTATGAATATTTAAAATTTCTAATAAATGCAAATCATTTGATTCAATATTAATTTATTTATCAGAAACTATATTAGAATAGGTTTTGCTAATGAGTTAGATATATAAAAATGTCATTTATGCCCATTTAAGGCAAATAATTGGAGAATTCGTTTTAATCAATCAAACTTTTCACGGAATTCTCGAGTGTATTGTGATTACCAAAAAACTAATTTGATTAAAACACTTCTCGACAATAAATAATATACAAATTACTGAATACTTTGCTAATAATATCCTGAAATCGATATCATATATAAATTGAAATAAACAAAAGCAAAAATAGGAAACAAAAAAATCTATTTCTTAAAAACAGAAAGACTTAACAATATATTGTATTTTAAATACAAGACTACTTATAATTTGAACGAATAACTAATTTAATTATAATATATTCTCTAAAATAGTATTTTAATGGCTTTTATTTTAATCAAATCATAATAGTATTGACTAAAAAATATGTAAAAATTCAATTATAACTTGTATTCTGTGATAAAAACTTATTATGAGTTTATCTTAAATGCAATTATTCTTAAGTATTAATTCAATTATATTTTAATGATAGAAATGATAATTAAATTTATAGCAACTAATGAAAAAACGAGTAGTAAATGACTAACTCGAGTCAAACTCATTCGGGAACCAAATCCGGGTCTATTCTGAATACCAGAATATGTGATGATATCGTCGAACCTGATTCTCCAGGTCATTGAAGCCAATTCTGCCTCCAATTTGTAGTGTCGGTACACAAAGATGAAGACAATAAACAATACGAGCAAAAGACCGGATAATATGCCGCTTATGATAGCATACTGTGAGGCCAAGTCATCCACGCATTTCTCATCCTCGAAGCCACAGACAGGTGTGTCAGGGGGTGGGCCAGTCATACCCCCCGACCAGTAAATACGTTTATCGGGCACATCAACAAACTGTTGACTGACTCCAAAATAATTGGACACAACTTCATAATTGCCAGTATTTGGATCCATATTAAGCAGTGAATAGTCAACATTTCTATCGCCGTTACCATCAATACTAACATTACCGGTAATGCCTGTGCGATAGCAACAGATAAAATTCAATCAATTGGATAATCAATTGTATAAGTGATTAGTATAATCATCACATTTACTCTCCTTTTCATATAATTTCTTACTTTTCTTTATACTGTATATTAAATAATAGTTTTAATGGGAAAAAACAAACAATAGCAAAATTCATCTGATATTCAATATGTTTCTAGACCTGTGCTATGATATTCACCTGTATATGTCCTGTTCCACATTTTACGTATTATTACACTTCCATTTGTTGATGAAAATCCTTCAGCAATTGTCTCGTTTAGTGCCAATGCATAGAGAAATATTGATTCGTGGAATGCCGTCACAAATGTGCTCACCTTTGGATCAGATGAGGAGTGGAAGAAAAAAACAAATGATAAAAGAATAAAAACATTTTCCTTCACTTTATTTAAATAGTTTTACTTTTAATGTATTGTTGTTTTTGTTATAGTCTTTTGTTTAGGGATTCAGTTGTTTAGTGAAGGCATTCATTCATTATTACATTTTTATATCGAAAATAAGTCATAAATCAAAGAATAAAGAAAACTATTTTTCTGTCACTTCTTCTAATGGGTTTGAGATTTACTGTTAAAAACGTCAGAATATAGACAATCAAAACTATTCGATGCCTTTTATATATATAAACATGCCTTTTATGTACATAAAAATGATATATAAGAATGTCTTTTATTAGTTTTGAGTTCCAAATGTTTGAATAATATTTCACATAATTTTTCATATCTTTTGAGAGTTTCTGTGACTGAATAATGTCGAAATTGACCCTAGCTACAATATGTGCCACTATTATTCTATGCTAGTATTCATTCTTTAATTTATTAGCTCTTCATATATACTATTTATTTGATTCACTGATTACTACAGTATTGAGAGAAATATATGGCAAAGCATTTGAAGCATTTAAGTGTAAACTTTAATTTGAAAATATCTTTCTCTACGGAAACAGTGCTTTAAATACTGTTTAGAAAAATAAATTAATTTAAACATAAAAGAAGAGAATACTTAAGTAGTTGTTATGCGTTGACTTCAGATTTAGAGAACAATTTTTAGAATGAATTTAAATTTAGAATAGATTTCGTAATTTTAGTCAAATTTAGTCGACTGTTAACTCTCTCTAATAAACCCTTTTCACTAATACTCATTATTTATTTTGCAACAGATTCAAAAAGAGACTTGTCTTAATATTCACTCTCATCCAGGGATGGCCAAGGGGACAGCCCAACCCCCCCTGATTTTGAAAATCATCGATATTCCGCCAAGCTTTTGGGCCTATTTTTGAAAAGTTAGAAAAAAGCAAGGGGGGACCAAGGGACTTTTTACCCCCTAGTATTTTGAGGCAAATTTTGAAAAAGTTCCCCCTCCTATTCCCCCTGACTCGGCCGATCTTGGCCACCCTTGCTCTCATCCCAATCAGTGATGGGAAAGTACTCGAAGACCTCTGATAGTATTTTTCTGGCGACAGCCTAGAGTGGACACAGAATGGGGAGAGGGAATGGCGGATTTCGCCGAATAGGTTCATGGGGTTCGGAAGGGGGATATTTCAACATTTCCACAAAATTATACAAAATATGCCCTGTAAAAAATTAATAGAATTCATCTATTTTTTTAGAAAAATGGGGTAAATTGTCGGGAAATTGGCGCATTGAGGTGGGGATAGCGTAATGTTAGGAAAAATTTCTCTGTGATGGAATTTACTCAAATTAGAATATTCTACGGAATTAAACAATGTTAGAATACATTTTTTCAAATTGAATAATGGCGCAAATTCAATTAAACTGATCTATCATCTATCATTATTCATAACTTTCTATCGCTATATTAGATTTGACAACAAATTTAAGTGTGTTTTGCATTTAAGAAAGTATTTGTTTTATTTGATAATATATTCAATAATAAACTTTAAATTATTAGCAAACTTTAAATTTTGATGAAACGATTTATTGAAGATCGAGATTCTTTTAGAATAAATGCCAGAATTGTCAAAAACATTTCTTCGCTAAGAATAACATAAAGAATATTTTTTTAAGAACACAAAAAAAATATGTTTCAAATCTATTCCTTAAAGAAAACACTTGTTATGAATACTTTCCCTAATATTATAAAAATCTTTGAGAACTTCATTGAATTGAAAATAATATAATACATATATAAAAGGCATCGAAGCATACATTTAAAT
>JAQIXY010000119.1:0-11844 GCA_034699165.1 Adoristes ovatus | reverse complement strand
CAAATGTGAGCACTGGTTGAACATTGAATTGCATTGTATTGTCTTCAATAGACTCAACTCTGTATTGTGTGATGTAATGAATGAGTCAATGGTTGCAAATCTAAGTGAACGTCGACTAACACTACACTAATCAACACTTCTTTACATTTGGTTTAATATTTAATATAAATAATAATTAATTTCTGAATTCAGATTGAATTTAATTCATTTGAAACAGCAATCAATCAATACATTGAATCGTCTGATTGTGTCATTCATTCAGATTTAGTTAAAATATATTTCAAATCAATTGTTTTTTGTCAACCGTTTGGTAAATATCACTCAAAAAATGCTTATTTTTGTTAAATTTTAATTGAATTTTAATGAATAATAGATTTATATATTTAAATAATTGTTTAATTATTATTAATTAATAGAAAGACTTGAATGATGTCAGTCCAGTGGACACTTGTGGCCACCTTTTTATACGCGGAAATCGGTTTTATGATCCTATTATTGGTTCCGTTCATTAGCGCTAAAACGTATAATAAATTTCATTTTTGTCGTTAATTTTATTAAAACGTTTTAATTAATGCAATAATTATTTGAACCCAAAAGATGGCAAAAGTTTTTCAAATCGAGATTTTTGCGAAGTATCGAAAGTCAGGCCAACCTATACTTTATGGTCTTTATTGTCATTTTAGTCCTTCTGTTCATCGGTTCGTTGTTTTTATTGAATGCAATACTCTTTTTATTGAAAATATTGTTTTAATGATAGATTCGATTCGAGAGATGACTAAATACACGTCAGAGAAGGTCCACGACTCAGATCACGGACACCTCGACGCAGAACTACAGCACAGTATGAAACTGTTCAGAGCCCAGAGGAACTTCTATATCGCAGGATTCGCTCTATTTCTGTGTCTGTAAGTCATGACTCATTTGATTCTAATTATTAATAAAATTAGTCAATACTTGTCTTTTTGACAAAAACTAAGAATAGAATAGATTTTTAGGAAAAAGATATCAATATTTTAGTCTTTATATACATTCAGAAGAGTTTATTTAAATCAAAGCTTTTAATCTTTTATCAGTAAATACTTGAATGAAAAACAACAATTGATAACAAATATGTGTCAAATGGTTGACAAATAATGTGAGCCTAAGTCAGTCGGTATAGCAATAACTGGTTAGCTCTTAGTCTAGCATTCTTTAGGCACCCATTGATCCTATGGTGCAATTATAATAATTTTAAGGGGAAACACATTAAAGGGCAATGGTTTTTGATGCACAACAGTTGCATTTATCCCGGATATATTATAAGTTGTAATATGAAAAGTAACATTAGTTAGTTTCCACAATTAGTTGTCAAACAATTGGACAAAATTTGATTTGTCTTTGAAATAATCTTTTGAATCGACTGACGATTGCTTTGAATTACAATTTTCAGAGTAATCCGTCGTTTGGTTGTATTGATTGGAACTCAGGCAACATTGGAAGCACAGGCAGAGGCATCACTTAAACAGGCAAAGGGCGCATCAGCTCATTCGAGACAATTGATGGATCAGTTGTCGAGCGGTGGCGACAAAACTCGAGACAATCTTAACGATGAAAACGAAGGAAATAAGAAATTAGAAAAACAAGAAAATGAATTACGAAAACTGAGACAAGACTTGGCCGCAACTAAAGAGGAAATGATTCGGTATAGAGTCAACTGTGACTCAATGAAAAAACAGGCCGAAGCTGTGTCTGAGGAATACGACCGACTGCTTGTCGAACACGACAAACTACAGGTGCGCTCTATTTAAATACAAGTATTTTCTAAATAATTATATTTTAAAACTTGTTTTTTACCCAACAATAGCGCGAATACAATAAAATCTCAAACGTTGATGACGTGAAGAAAGACAAATAAATGATTGATTGAAATGAACAACAAATGCATAATTGCTATGATTTTTTAATATTTTAAACGAAAAAAAAGATATAAATCTTTTTATAAAATAGTTTTTTCAATTTTAATATTCATTACTTAAAAAATAATTCAGATTTAGATTAATAGAATCGCTATTTTAAGTCATTCGCGAATATAACAAAACAATTGATTGAATTTTAAATTATATAAAAACATCACAAAAATGATTTTAAACCTGTCTTTTGATTACAGCGTTAGTAAAATATTATTGAATTTTGTGAATTTCCAATCGATTCTGGGTATTGATTGAATAAAAAATTTCAATACATTTTCTTTATTCAAATTTCCATATTTTACGGCAAAAATACCCAAAACTCCAATTGATATGAAACTAACGAACAAACCCTTTGAATAGTTTGAATGTTTAAGTTTGTTGTTATTTATTTCGTCTTCTAATGTGAACGGAATGTCTAATACGTTTGGAGTCTGGGGTTCACTAATGTCTTCAATGGAATTAACAATATTTCTGAACTTTTGTATTTCGTGATAAAGACTTCGAGTATTGATGAGTGACTGAAGTGTTTCTTTTAGAACATCTTCTTTAGTCGAGACGTCGTTATTGTGACTCAAAATATCAGGATTTTTGGCGATTCTGTTCTTTAGAAATACAATCGTTTGATCGATTCGAGTCAAATGGTTGGACACATTCGATAGAATGCATAGAATTTCTGGACAACTGATATAATAAAATACAAATCAGTCAAATATATAAAACAAAAAGGTTCTATAAATATATCCTAAGTATTTGGAGCCATAGTCACAGTAAAAAGCCATTTAGTTATCTCTGACTAATATTTAATGTTTCAATGCTTACGATATAGTAGTTTGTAGAGTGAGTTCTTTAAGACTGTCTTTCTTCCACTCCTGTTTGTGTAGAAGAATAATATGAGAACTGATTTTTCTGATGATTGAGAGGTCATTCACTCCAATCTTTCGTAGGGTTTCCTCAGTATTAGTGACCAAATCCTGATAACCGAAACTATGTTTTTCAAACTCTGGCAAAAGCTCTGAATAATTAGATTGACTTAAAAAGTCTGACAAATCATTGGAAATTCTAAGGGATATTAAAAGAGATAATAAACATTCAAAGCATTTGAAACATTCAAAAATTACATTATATCTGATTTAGACTTTTGTTTGCATTTAATTTCTAGAATAGGTTTGACGTAATCCTCTAAAGTCTTAATCTCGTCTTCACTTAGTCTTCTATTTTGGTTAACATTATTTTCCACTCCATTAAGACTAACGCGTTGTTTAATATTCTCTAAAATAGTGTTTATCTAAAAATACGATTCAATTAGAAATTGAATTTTAGCCAAAACTGATGTTAAGCCAAATATTGATTTAAATACCTTTTGATGGCCTTTCGAGAGCGCAATATCTGCAGCGCTTTGCGATGAGTTAGTCTTCAAATCAATATCAATGTTGGCATTTAAAAGCTTCTCCACAACTCTTCCGTGTCCTTCCCTTACAGCCCAATGCAATGCCTTTTAATTAATAAGAGAATAACAAATTAATGATTATTTAAGTAATTAATAGAAACAAATCAAAGCATACATTCCAGCCGTCATTATTCGGTCGATCTATTTCCGCATCGTTTTCAATGAGTTCTTGAGTTAAACCAGACTTTCCTGATTTGGCCGAATATATGAGAGGAGAGTTACCATAATTGTCCAATGCGTTGATATTTGCGCCAAATTTGATTAAATGTTGCGCACAAACTATTAGATCCACTTCTTTGTCATTCGGACCAATACATACGGCCATCAATGGCGTGAAATTGTCTTAAATCACAATAATTTAGTTTAAAATATTTACCGGCAATTCATTAATTAAAGACTAACTCAAGTGATAGTTGGGATCAGCAGTTCTTTCGAGGAGATAGTGAACGATCTCTTTATGGCCACAGTTTGAGGCATACATTAATGGCGTCCAACCGGCCATCAGAATAGAGTCGACGAAGAATGTGTTCGTGCTTTCAATCATTGTCCGCAAGTATTCCAAATCCCCGTTAATAACAGCCATTCGGATGTCATTCAGCAATAGTGTGCCCGAAGACGACGAACTGTTGGTCGCAATCAATACCGTTCTCTTTGTTTGGGTTAAAAGTCACGCAATTATCACAAATGTCTAAAATATGTTAAGACAAATGAAAGCAAACCTTTGGTTTAAGTTCTTCTTTGATTGGAATTGATTTATCAATTGGTTTATTATTATAGTTGTGGTCGAAGTCTTCATCGAAGTAGTCATCTTCTTCACTGTCTTCAGCCCCGCCCGGCATATATGCCATTGTCAGACAATATTGCAATAACTGATGACAACTAACAAAATAACTTCTATTTTATAAGAAAAGACTTCTATTTATTGCATCAAAACGTATGTCATTTGAAATAACCTTTAAATTGAATTTTTATATCAAATGTCTGTTTTGTTTGTATTCAACGCTTAATTAAATTCAAAGTTTATATAAAGCTTTGGCCGTAAAGTAAACTATAGATGAGTTGAACACAACTCAAGCGCTTCTGTCAAATGTTAAAAAGTAAATAAAATGTTATGCAATTAAAACACGTGAAGACATCAAAAGTTTGGAACAAAACATTATTATTTTTATTATCAGTTTTGCGCCAAATATTATCCGTATATTCTGTTATCAAAAAGAGAGTGAAAGTCCAAATACTTCAGACCTAAACATACCTTTCTATCAAAATAGGGTTCAATTATGTTAATTGAATCGTAACGTTATTTGTGAACATCTAATAAAACATTCCGTTTCGAAAGATTTAAAATGTTTTATAATTTGTTTAATAATTTTCATAATTTTATTGATTTATTTAAAATCTATTCTGTAAACAGATTTCTAATGTTTTATAATTTATAAATCATTTTTGTAATTAATTTTATAATTTTATCTAAAATTACGTCATTTTTGTGAAGTTTTCGGCAAAACATATGTTAAACACGTGTTATTTAAATGACTTAAAAAAACAAACATTTGTTTTGCTTAAAGTGTTTTTGTATTTTAATAATTGAATTGATTTAAAGTTTTTATAAAATGAGTGAACAAACAAATTGTGAAACAAAACAATTGAATAATAAATTAGAAAATCTATCGATTAATGGAATTACGCCTAAAAATAGTGAAAATAAACAAACGAGTGATTCGACGCCTAAGAGTCGGAATAAAAAGAATTTGAGAAAAAGATCACAAAATTTTACAAAAAAAACATTTCTGTTGTCAGATATCGCCGGATATGAGACACAAATTAATTGTATTAAAGAATTAATTGAATTACCGCTTAATAATAGTACAAAAATGAAACAAATGTCGGTTTCATTGCCCAAAACAGTGCTATTGTTCGGTCCGTCGGGAACGGGAAAGACCACTGCTATGAGAGCGTTGTGTAATGAATACTGTCATCAAATGCATTACGTTTTTATAGAGTGTCAGACAATTTTGAAGAAACATTTTGACGAATCGATGGAAGAAATAACGGCTAAATTCAGTGAAGCAACAGAAAAGAGTCCGAGTCTTATAGTTTTAGACAATTTTGAAATGATTTGTACGAATAAAAAGTCAAACTTAGATCAAGAAAAACGATTGTCTGCTATCTTGTGCTCAATTTTGGATAATTTGTCAAATGAAACACATATTGTAGTGATTGCGGTCACTACTAAACCCGATTTAATTGACCCGAGTCTTCGAAGACCCGGAAGACTAGACCGCGAAATAGAATTTCCCGTTCCGTTACCGACACAACGATATGCTATTTTGCGGAAACATTTAAAGCCAACCAATTGTTGTATTGCCGATGAAGTGCTGTTAGGTTTGGCCCAATCGGCCCACTCTTACACCGGCGCTGATTTAGTTCTCTGTGTTCGCGAATCAGCTCTAATGGCACTGAAAGACAACAGACAAGTGATTAATGAGAATGATTTAAAAGAGGCCCTGAAGTGCATCCGTCCGAGTGCTATGAGAGAAATCAGTTTAGAAGTGCCCAATGTTTTCTGGACAGACATCGGAGGAATGTCTTTAGTCAGAAATAAGTTAACTCAATGTGTCGTTTGGCCTCTCAGTTATCCCGAGGCGTTCCAGAGATTAGGTATCGAAGCGCCTAAAGGAGTGCTAATGTATGGCCCGCCCGGATGTTGCAAAACAATGATCGGCAAAGCATTGGCCACTGAGTGTGGCCTCAATTTCTTGTCCATAAAAGGCCCCGAATTATTTAACAAATGGGTCGGAGAGTCTGAACGAGCCGTTCGGGAAGTGTTTCGCAAAGCCAGAGCCGCCGCGCCTTCAATACTGTTCTTCGACGAAATCGACGCTTTGGCCACAGAAAGAGGTGTCGGACAGAGCACTGTTGGGGACAGAGTTTTAGCACAATTATTGACTGAAATCGATGGCATTGAAAAGCTTAATGGAGTGATAATCGTCGCGGCGACCAATAGACCCGATATGATAGATAAGGCTTTGTTAAGACCCGGAAGACTCGATTCTATTATTTACGTTCCATTACCTGATCTCCAAACCAGATCTGAAATATTGAAAATCAGAACTAAAAAAATGCCCCTAAAGTTGGATCAATCCATTGAAGAATTTCTCGAGTGTTTGGCACAACACACAGAAGGATATACCGGCGCTGAGATTACGGCTGTCTGTCAAGAGGCAGGTCTTATAGCATTGGACAACGATATACATTGTTTGAGTGTTGAATTAAAACACTTTTTGTTGGCTTTAGAATCGGTTAAACCACGAGTTTCTCGTGAAATGATTTTAAATTACAAAACATTTTCAGAACAAAGTAATCGAATCGATAATAAATAACGAAATGAGAAAATATTAATTTTATTTTTGGAAACAGTCTTAACATTAAATTCATTTGTAATGTCTTTAAATGAAAGCTCGAAATATATGAAAGACTATTGAAAATTTGTAATAAATTTGATTTAAGAATACAATTTCGGACGGAATGTATTCATAATATTAATAATAATTTAAACATTATTTAAAATTAATTTATGAAAAATTTGTAATTAAATTAATTAATTTAGTCGTGAAAGTTAAGAATCTGAAGGATGTAAAGAACGCCCGCGTCGTCAACGGTTACTATTTTTTTGAATTCATTCGATTCATCAAAATTAGTATAAATACTACTCATTGTTCCGCCATTTGTTTTGAATGTCTGGAGAAGAACCCCGTCTTTGTTCCACAATTTTATTGATTTACTAATAGTTATAATAAGATTACCGTTCGGTGAAATGGCGATATCGTTGACCCAATCGGAGTGCGATTCATAGAATCTGTGCAATTGTCGACTCTCTGTTCCATTAAAATTCCATATTTTAATGGTTCCGCTGTCGTGACCGATGACAAGATAGTCGGCATTCGGTGAGAACCGACAACTTCGAGGACAGCTCTCGCTTTTGACGAATCGAATGAAATATATTTCATTCCTTTCAGTGGAATCCAAGTCTCCTAAGAAAGAGCGCCAGAGTTTGATTGAGTTATTACTCGCAATGGTTGCTATGAGTTCTTCGCTGTGAGTAATGTCCGCACAATTAATGTGTGACTCGTGTTCACAACTGGCTATTAAACGGTTTTTACGCAAATCAATGACAAATAGAGATCCCGTTTCGCACCAAATCATGGCTTTGTTGTCGCGACTGAATATCTTGCAGTTCACTATTGGACCGAACTTTACCTCCGTTTCCATCGGTTCATCATTTTGTCCGACCTTTACCTCATATTTGGGCGTTTCATACGTCAAATTGAATTTATTGAATATTCTAAACGTCGAATCTTTGGAAGCGCTGACAAACTTATGTCCGTTAATGAAAGCACAGAACGTAACCTCATTTTCATGACTGTCCAAACAATGCGTTTCATTGGCTGTGTTTTGATGGAGTATTAGCTCTCCGTCTGAAGTGCCGAACAATACGTCCAAATTGAAGGCCAGAGAACAACAAGAGATGTCATAACTCGTGCCAATGTTTGCTGCTTTTGGTTTCAATGTCACCATTCGGTTCTCTTTCCCTTCAATGCCTTCGAAGAGTCGAATCGTTCCGTTTTCGTCGGGAGTCAACACTTTTATGTCTGACTTATAGTTCTGAACCGAAAAACTTTTGCGAAGTGCGACCATTGAAGCGCCGAATGTTTTGGAAGTGTCCCATATTATGACTGTCCCGTCGTCACAACAACTCAACAGTTTTGTCGATTCATTGTTAAAATTAATGCAATTTATTCTGTCGGTGCACTTGAATGTGGCCACAGATACGGGAGGCTGTCCTGAATATGGCTGTCCCGTCCAAATCACCACCTGTTCGGTTGTAGTGCCGGCCACTATGTATCTGCCATTAGGTGATACCGCACAGTGCGTTACGTAATATTTGGTCTTAACGTTATTGTATTTAAGCGATTTATCAGACTTTATACTCGAACTCCAGCGGTGGACGTATTTCCCCGAAGAAGTGTAGATATAGTTGACTTTGGAGTTGTGGAAAACACAGTTCTCGACATTCATTTCGTGTGGAATCACTTTATGTATTGAGCCGTTGGATGCGTTCCAAACTATCACTTCATCTCCTGATGCGCTGACTATTAAATTAGAATCAGTTGTGAACTGACAGCTATTGACTGTGTATTTATGGCCTTTAAGAACGAAAATTATTTTGAGATCAGCTAATGTCCAGACATGAAGACAAGTATCAGTGCCGCCCGAAGCCACTAGAGGTTTCCTAGCATTGGAAGACATCGCACAGCACTTGACTTCGCATTGACTATCATTTTGGCTAAGATTCAAGTGTTGTCTATAAGTATCGCTCGAATCGTCAATTATGGCACTTCCGTTGCAAATGTGCGGGTATTCCGAACCAGAGCGGGGACGGGGAGAACCGTATTCCATATCATCGAAGAATAGTTCGACTGAGTCTGTGTTCCAAACTTTAACCGTTCCGTCATCTGAAGCAGTGATAAAACGAAGTCCATTAGCACTAAATTGACAGCAGTTTATAGTGTTTTGGTGTCCTTTCATTGTTCGCAATAGTTTTCCTGTCTTACTGTCCCAGAACTGAACGAAATATCAAATCATTTAAACTTAATTTGTTTATAATTATCGAACAAATGCTTACTTTAATCAGTTTATCGATTCCAACCGATGCGATGATATCTTTTGTCGGATGAAAGACAGCGTATTTAACACTTCCGGAATGCAGTTTTGTGCTCAACAGCTTAGATGTCTTCACATTTGATTGATTGCTATTTAAGTCAATTCAAGTTTAATTAATTATTTTCTCAAATACAATACAACTATTTAATGGGAATCAATCAATAAGTCGTATATTAGCATAAAATCAAAACTGGAGACTAACCACCACTTGAGGTAAATTTTATCACTTTTTGAAACCAAATCCAATGCTTTTTTATAAACTTCGGAATCATTTGATTGACACAAAGCTAATTGCAAGACATCATTGTTTATATCACATAACAGATCGGCATTTGTTGAGACAAATCGGACGAAATCGCGATATTTAGTGGACTGAATAGAGTATGAAAATTATTAGACATTAAATACAATGTTTAAGTTTTACATTAGTTATTATGAAGTGTTCCTTATAATTGAAGTAATCGTTCAACAGATCACTCGGTCCGGTATAACGTATTTTATTGGTCACAAACGAGAGGTCCAGAAATATTTGTGGAAATAATTCCATTCGATTTGATTTATATATGTGATGGCCTAAGAAAAAGTATATATAGCCGTCCGTTGGAAGCAATGAGTAATCGACTCCGTTCTCTGTTTGGCACTCATCGAAATATCTGTCCAATAGCTCGCCGTGAAGTGACTGAAACAATGGATAAAACAGTTTTTAATTTTTGAATTCAATAAAAACTATTTTCAAATAAAACTTTACTTCGATTTCATGTTTGCATTCATTTTTCAAAAAGTTAAGGATAATGTCGTGAACCATATATAAAGTGACGCCATTTGTCACAAGTGTCATAACAAGAGATTTCTTGACCAACTTATCCATTATGAACTCCACCCCCAACTCATTCATTCCCCATAGGATTTGAAAGACCTTAAATATAATGCATTAATAAAAAAAATTATTTTAATTAGTATTTCGAAGATATACTTCAGTAGGAATTCTAATGTCTTCGAGGAATAGAGCAAAATATTTATAATGTTTTCTCAAATCGTCGTCCAGTGCTTCATAACTGTGTTGTACGAGAGTATTGAAACCAAAAGAATTATAAACAATGTTATTGTTATTGCGATTTCCAGATGAATGTCTTCGACGCATTGGACTCGACTTATCGCTGCTGTTCTCTATTGATTCCAAATAGAATTTCCAGAATCGGGGGTTATTTCCCTTCTCTTCCATAACGTTACCGATTAATGTCAAACACAAAGGATTTCCTTTGAATTTTTCTATAATTCTGTTCACATATTCTTCATTCAAGTCGTTTGGTTGACATTTGACCCAAAGAGACAACAATTCTCTACTTTCTTCGACAGAGAGTCCGTAATCTTTTTCATCAATCGTTTGGACATAACTGACGTCATCAAACTTATACGGAACTATAGACGTGTCCCGAGTGGTGATCATAACGGGAATCCCGAAATTAAAGCTCTCGAGAACTTCTTTATTCCAAACGTCATCTAAAATAATGAGAGATTTTGGATGTCTTTGAAAATGAGATTTGAGTCGATTCACTGCGTGTTCAATGCACTCGACTTTGACGTATCTGTTGGGACACTCGTCGCAAATCTTCTCCCAAAGGAACTGCATTTTGAGCAAAAGCATTGATTCGTCGAACTTATTATCTTTAGTCATAAGTCCGCAGTTCGTCCACCAAATGTCCGAATAGTTCTCGTTATCCCAGTCTCTGATGCCCTCCACCGCTAATATAGATTTGCCGCTTCCGCCCATTCCATAGATTATAAGCCAACCGCCGCTCCCTTTTTCCCCGAATCTAATCAATTGTGATCTGATTTCATTTAATTTATCACTTCTTTGGATCAAATTTCTGACTTTGTTGGGCACGTCATGGCATACAATTACATGTTTGGGCGTTTGGACAGCAATTTGTGGCATATCTGCATTCAGTTCTTGTGCTCTCTTGAGTTCATCTTTATAAAGGAGTATTTTCTTTGCAA
The DNA here is from genome assembly GCA_034699165.1 of Adoristes ovatus. NCBI lineage: Eukaryota > Metazoa > Arthropoda > Arachnida > Sarcoptiformes > Liacaridae > Adoristes > Adoristes ovatus. The sequence continues at coordinate 729 of JAQIXY010000119.1, read as the reverse complement.
TCCAGGGGTAATTGTCTTCTTTGAATAATATAAAAATGAATGAATTGAACGCAAAATCTATTTCTTGTATTTTCTTAATCAACAAATCGACAAAACATTGCGATTGTATTCTTAACACCTCTTGTCTGACATTCAAATCATCAACACTTCCAACAGATTCACCGCTTCTTAGTATTCGATTCTTTTCTTCTATTGTGAAGACCATTACATCAATTAAATGATTGATAACATAATCGACAATCAAATCGTTGCAAATCTCTGTTCGAATTGTTTCCAAAGCTTTGACAGAAATGTTTTGATTTTGCATTTTATTATATTTACATTCAATTGTCTAATAATTATTAAAATTATTTTAATTTCAATTTATTTACTTATTATTAAAGTAATCACTGATTACTTAATGGTTTTGTGTTTAATTTGATTATAATTTTAAAACGAAATTATATATAATATTAATAATTATTATTTCATCGAAAAAATAACTTTAATTTAAAAAAATGAAATTTAAAAAAATAATAAAATTGAGAATTAATTCGTAATTCAAATAATGAGCAAAATATTCAGGAATTTAATGAAAAATAATATATAATTTGAGTCAAAATTAAATGAAAAATATATTTATTTATATAAATCAAATGACAATTAGTTTTGATTCAATTAATTAATTAACGAAAAACTAATTTAAATAAAATAATTAAATGACTGATGAAATAATAATTCATTTGTTTT